>CAKNXH010001626.1:74964-98612 GCA_932178445.1 Andricus quercusramuli
AGTTGAATTTTTAATAAAGAGAATAAATTTTCTAATAAAAAGGAGATTAATTTACAACAACAAAAAACGAATTTCCAGTACAATAGTTAAATTTTTAACCTTTAAACAAATAGTTTAACTTTTAACCTAGAAAGATGAGTTCTTAACCAAAACTACGAATTTTTAAACAAAGAAAATTATTTTTCTACCAAAAAAGACAAATTTGCAACAAAATACACCAATTTAGAGACAAATAATTTAATTTTTCGCTAAAAATGATTAATTTCCAGTAAAATAGATTTGAAATAAATAGCTGAGTTTTGAACCGGAGCGAGGAAATTCCAACTAAATTCATGAATCTGCCATTCTGCAACCAAAAAATGAATGTTCAATAAAGTAGGGCAACTTTTAACAAACAAAAAAAATTTTTTTCTACAAAACAGTTGAATTTTCAATCCGAAATTATTAATGTTCTACCAAAGAGACGAATTTTCAACAATTAAAGATTTTTTAGCCAAGACAGGAAAAAATGTCAAAGAAATTGTTGAAAAAAATTGCAGTTTTAATCAAAAGAGAGAAAATTTCCACCAACAGGATTAGCTTTCTACCAATAAAGACCAATTTATGAATAAAAAAAAAAATTAAATTTCAGCAAAAAAATGGGAAAGTTACATTTGTAGGTTAACAAATTAATTTTAAACGAAAAAAGAGTTTTAACCAAAAGATTGAATTTTCAACTAAAAAAATATCAATTTTCAGCCAAAAATAGTTACATTTTTACTTTAAACATTATTTTTCAACCAAAAAAAGGCATTTTCAACCAAAAACATGAATTTTCTACTAAAAAATATGAAAATTCTCTAACTTTGCCCCCACCCATTTTTTACTTGCTCTAACCATTAATATTCAAATACCATTTTGATTGTAGTTTCGTGATTTTCACCGTGATAAAATAAACAGTCTATTGTTGGAAAGGTAATTTTTTTTTTTCGTTCAGAAGAGAAAAAGTTTGAAAAAATATTTTTTCCTCAAAAGAACAAAAATTCCAGAACCATGAGCAAAATTCAAGGACTTTTCCAGGTTTTTTCCAGGTGAAAAAGAATTCCAGGACTTTTCCAGGTTTTCAAGGATTTCCAGGACACTAGACACCCTGAATTAATTGAAAGTGCTGAAAAAATATTATTTATTCAGTAAGGATTTCTAATTTGAGATTTATAGAAGAAGGCATAATTTTTGAATTACTGAACTGGTTCTGTAGAATCACGTAGGTATCATTCGACTGATGATCCAAGATAAAGCAGTGAAGAGGTTTCTTGTTATCAGTGACAATGATCTTGCTGATCGAATAATTGCTGATGGTACTGGCTTCTACTAGAACTGGTTCCGGATGATTTTCTTAATTATTCTATTCGAAGCTTTCATCAGATTGATGGAAATTTCTAATTTCTGAACCAATTTGGAAGATTTCATTTACAATTTTTGGGTCGGATGAAATCAGCAATTTCTGTCCAAGATGTTTATTAGTAGCCTCTCTGCTACATTTTTGAGTGTGAAACTCTCGTAGATGTCTGAAAATTTTGTGGTTCGCCTATTGAGCTTCTTCCGTCAATTGACCAATGGAGAGGAAAGCAGATTCAATAATTTTAGCTCCACGTATGAGAATCTTGTGTGCTGTTACTGGCATGTAGTACCCATTATAAAGATTGAAGTACATTTGCGCGGTTTCTTGGCAATAATTTCCGAACTTGTAAGTGTCAATTGCCTCCCCTGAAGCCATTGCTTGCAAAATTATGCCGAATCTACGGATCAACTCCCTGTCGACATTTGTGATTCCGGAAGTCAAATCAGGATCTCTGAAAAATCTTCTATCAGTATGTCTTGTATTAGTAGTTCCCGAGCCATGTTTTACAAAATCTATAATGAGCCCCATCTTACCACGGAAATCTTTTTGGACTCTCTGTTTTTCAGTTCATATTTTCGCTTTCTTTTCGTCAGCTTTTGCTTGCCACTTGCAGAATCCTAAACGATAGCTTATGTGCAGTATCAATTGCATCGAACGAATCCACGCGTGCAATGCAGAGAGTCTGCATCTGAAATTTTGTACCTTCTCTGATTGATCTACAAGTTTATGTAAGTCGTTCATCTGCCATGGTTTCGCATCACAAATGTAACATGTGGCAGCGGAAGGAGTTCCAGAAAGAGCCTGACCCACCTTTCCATCTACCATAGTCAACGCGAAATCATGAAAGACAGTTATGGTACAACGACTATTCGGTACATTTATTTTTGTAGGTTTGAGTTTTTTGATTTTGTCTTCCATCAACTTTACTTCTGTCGTGGTTCGTTCCTTAGTTTCTGGTGCATGTTCAAACATAATCAGCCTACATAATCTTGTAGATCCAGGATTCTCGTTTTTCCAAATTGTCAAGGGCTTTGCACATTCCGAACAATTCTTATCATGCTCATGAGAACAAGTTTGAATTATTCGTGATGGTACCATTGACATCATAAAGAATCCTGCATCTGATTTTTCTGCTCCACAGAACTTTTGATTATATTCGCTCTGGTCAGATGAGCCATCACAACCATATTTATATTGACACTTCATCACGACATTTTTCCCTTCAACTATATCTGGTGGCAAAATGTTTGGAATTTCCAACATACGCTTCACTGTATGATCGCACAAATCTTGCGATTCAATCCTCACCCCAGACTCTGTAACTGTTATGCTTTTTTCGGGAGGAAGACACTCTCGCTTGGCTTTCTCAAGACTTTTATGAAGAGGAAAATTGTCAGCATTATGTACTTTAGCTTGTTGTCTAATAGTGTCATATTGATGTTTCATCAATTTTGTGTCTTCAGCCAGAGAAATAGCTTCTTCTAAGGTAAATGGCTCCATTTGTCCTTGAAATTCTTAATGTTCTCCATGTTCTGTATCTTCAACTCTTGATATCATACTTCTTATCTCCTTAGCCAAGTTCCTCTTCCCAGAAGAGCACAAATTATTCAAAAAAGCATTTTCAATTTCAATTAGTAGGACCTATGTAATAGTATAAAATAATATCAGTTCACGATTGTTAAAAGATGAACAAGAATATACGAATTATCTTCGACTCTGGTTTTTCACCATTTCTATTTCAGTTTTTACTTTAACTTTTAAGGGAAAATTAAAGAGCTTGTGAATGATAAGGCTTTGAACACCATATAGAACTTGTTTTCAAAAGAATGCTCTCTAAATGACCACAATTTTGATTTTATTTCTCATATACGGGATGTCTCGATAAGAAATATGCTCGTCTATTGTAAGAGTATTTTCGCTCCTAGATCGCATGGTCTCCTTCATCGATCGCATCAGAATTAATGGTCTCTGAGGCACTCTTCGGTAACTTGCTCTTTATTGTAAGTAACGGAAGGTTGCTTCTAACCTACATCTAACAATTCTCTAGTCTCTAAAGCCTGAAATGCACCCTCATATTGCAACACCTTTTCTTCATAAAAAAGAGGGAAAAAATACGGAGAAAGGAAAATGTGTCAAACTTGTATTCATTCATTCTGTCCGCATTGAAGCTACTGTTTCCGCTCGCCTTTTGGCGTGTTTTTGTCTAGCGAATTTTGTTGTCTTGTCCATGTGACAGGTTGTTAGTATATTGTAAGCCGGGGATCACCAGGAAGCTTCTAATCTAATCGACCAACTCCATTATCGACTCCTCACCCAATATCTCCTCCCCAGAATCTTTACCACATTCCTTTCGCCAGCTTCCTTTACCTTCCATTCCTTTTCTTCCATGTTTCCTCTTCCCATTTACACATTCGACACTTCCTGTTGTCCCTTTTTTCCCAATACTCTCGCTGCTCATCCTCTTTCTAAATACTTTGTCACCTTTTCCCCTTGCATTATCTTATACCATTTATTATACACTAATTCCTCCATCCCCCATCTTTCTAATGATGTTTTCCAGTCTTTTCCAGTCGTTCTAACTCAATTCTTCATAGTTTACTCCAGTCTTCTTTTCTACATCTCCAGCACTGAAGAACTCCCTCCTGTCCTTTTTCCATCTCGTTAATTATATCACCCTCCCTCTTCTTTCTTCTACTTATTCCACAAACTTTTTGACTAATCCTCATATCTCTGCTTCTGAGCCTTATTTCGGCAACACCAGCGTATCCAATAACCGCATTCCTCTTCAATCTTTTTTAACCCTCTTTTTTCTATCGCTCCTGTTCCATTGCTCTTGCCGCTTTTTTTATCCTTTCTTTTATATGAGCTCTATGATCTTCCATTTTTTTCGAGGTTTATCCAAAATATTTGAACTCCTTCACTTTTTCTTAGTTTACCCTCTCTCATCCCCCAGTCTACTATTTCGTATATAATGATGAAGTTCAGAAAAGGAGGGGTCCTTTTCTAAACCTCACTATCATTGTCTTTTCTACATTTGAATTCATCTTTTTTCCATCCAAGTCTTTCTCTATTCAATGTGTATCGAGGGGGTGACAACTCCTAAAAATGCGGTCCAGCAGAGGTGGATTACTTCGGATTTAACCTTAAAAGACGAATTTTTAGGAAAACTGTTGAACTTTTAACAACAACAAAAATACTTTTTCACAAAATTGTTGAATTTTCTTCAAAGTAGAATATGTTTCAAACAAAGAATTGAATTTTCCACCAAAAATAAAATTATAACCGAGAAGATTAGTTTCCTATAAAGAAGATTAATTTTTAATCAAATAATCAGTTTTATAACCAAAAATATAAATTTTCAAGCAAGAAGAATGATTTTTTACCAAAAAAGACGAATTTAAAAATAACAAAAGAATTTTTGACCAAGCAGTTGAATTTTTAATAAAAAATATAAATTTTCTACTAAAATGAAGCAATCACATTTTCATTGTTTAAAAAATAAATTATTTACAAAAATATGGATTTTCAGCAAAATAGTCCAATTTTGAATCAAGAAGATGAATTTTCAACGAAAATGAAGAATCTTCAACTGGAATAGTTATATCTTAATTTGTAAAATAAATTTTTAACCAAAAAACAATGAATTTATAACAAAATAATTAAATTTTCAACCAGAAAGATTAATTTTCTACCAAAAACGACAAATTGTTAACGAAATAGATGAATTTTCAACCCACTAGTTAAAATTTTCAACTGAAAAAGATAAACTCACAATCAAAAATGTACAAGTAAAATTTTAACCAAATAGTTGAATTTTCAAATAGAAAAGATGAATTTAGAATTAAAAATATAAATTTTCAACCTAATATGGAATAGTTATATATTTCGTTAAAGAATTAATTCTCAAGCAAAAAAAAAAACGAATTTTCAACAAAATAGTTGAAATTTTAACCAAAAATATGGACTTCCAAGTAAAATGATAAATCTTTAAACAAAAATTAATTCAGCAAAAGGATTACTAAGGATTACCGTCGATTACCGTGGTTTACCAGTTCGGATAACCGAGTGGTCCAGAGGATCTTTAGGGTGTTTTCCAAATACAAATAAAAATAATTAATACTTGTATTTATTTTTATTTATTATTTTTTTTGTATTTTGGTAAAGTCGATTGAAAAAACAAGGGGAAACAACTCTGGTAATCCACTAGACCGCTTGAAGATTCAAATTTTTCGTTGAAAATTAAAAAATGTTGGTAAAGAATTGAACTATTATGTTGAAAATTAATTTTTTTTCACAAATTTTTTTTAAATTTTAATTATTTTCTAAGCTGAAAATGTAGCTATCTGATTTTTAATTCTAAATTTATCTTTCTTAGTTAAAAATTCTAATATGCGGTAGAAAATGTATGTTCTTCTTTGGAAGTGCACTTGTTAGGTTGATCATTATTTATTTTCTGTTAAAAATTAATTTTTCTAATGAAAATTTAACTTTTTCATTTTTCATTGTGAATTTATCTTCTGAAGTTTAAAATTCACCCATTTGAATAAAAATTCATGTATTTGGTTAGAAATTTGTCAGCTTTGATAGAAAATTTGTCTTTTTGGTTGAAAATTCAGGCCAGTGGATGATAATATCCAGTTAAGTTAGAAAATGAGTTTGATATTTTGATCTATCCTAATCAGGAACAGAAATAAAAATTAAAAAATATTACTTATTTTATGAGAATATGAAAAATATAAAAATTTCTACATTGTCGGCTTCATTTTTTCTTGATACTTTCAGAGTAGGAAATGAAATAAAAATAGCCACTATCCATCACCTTCAAGAGGAAATTACTCCTCTCTCAGATAGATTCCTTTTACGTCATAAATAATTCCATATGAAGTAAATACATTTATTTTAAAGTCTTTTTAGTTACATTTTTCAAAATAAAATTTTTTGAGTTAGCAAAATTTCATGATTATTATATGGGGTCATCCATACGTTACTCAACGCTTTTCGGGAATGGGATGGTAGTAGATGAATAAGGCCGGATGAAGTGAAGAAAATTATACACAAAAATTCATTCATTTTTTTTTTAATATGATTTTGGTGTATTATTTGTTATCGAAAATTGTGGAAAAATTTTGGTATCCCATCGTGATAACCCAAAATTAAAAAAAATAGATATGATACATGATTAAAAGTTTCTAAAGTTTGGAGGATTAAAAAAATTGTTATATTTTGTAATATTTCTTATTTATTTTATGGAAATCATCAACATTGCAGAATTATTATTATTTAATTATTCATGTTCTCATTGATGAAAATATTTATAATAAAAATAAGCCAGATTTCTAATAATCTTTGGATTATAATTGACAGGAAAGATTGGGAAGCAAGGATAATAAGCAATGGGAATAGCAACCTCTCAAGTAGTCGTATACTGGATGCTGTCAGACGGATCGATAGTCAGCACTTCAGCCGTTGACCGCGAACAAATATAGAATTTCCCTCCACAAAAATGCAATAAATTTCATTAAAAAATTTCACAGGAAAGACTCTAATTAAAATGAAAAATTATCATTTAAAAGAAAAGAAAGCTTTATAAAATACATTTTACGATTACGAGGGCTCGTAAAAATGTGAGCAATTGTTTCGCATATCCGTTTTCACAATTTCGACTTACGCTTTTTATTCAAGTTAATTTTTTATTCCTTCTCATTACTTTTTATGTTCTTCTATTTCAAGGAAACACAAAAGGTTGATGCAACAGAATGTGCTGCATACTTTGCGATAAAAAATTCATGGAGATGTATTCTACGAGAAATGTGTTTTGATCTGCATTTCCAACGGATAAGGATTAAAGTAACTTTATCAAAAAGTTTCTCAAACGCTCTTTCAGCTTGAGATGCTCACTTCCTGAAAGGAAAGTAAAGAAGCAAGGTTTTCTTTCCAGATTCATTATTATGATGAGGTAGTTACTTCTTCAAACTTATATAGGTAGGTATCTGATAAAAGGTAATTCAGTTTAATAATTCTGCCAGCAAACTATTGAAGCTAAAAAGTTTTAATGAGTTTAGGATTTACTAATTACTTAATTTTGTTATATCTTTCAATTTTTTTTAATATAGGAATATTTAAATATTTAGAATACCAAGATTGACAATTTTGAAGAGTTCCACATGAAATTCCTTCAGTTTTGGAAATACATAATTGCACATCAAACAAGTTCAACAATTTTAATTTATTTGAACACTTAAGAGTATTCTTAAAAAGCAAAGTAAACCATAAAAATATGTCAATCTTTCGAAAAATAGCAACAACAAAAAATTAACAAATTAGTACTTGAAAATATTGAAATTTGTATGTATGTATGTATGTATGTATGTATGTATGTATGTATGTATATTTGAACTCTCCCTTTTACGGGTTTGAGGACCTCCGCTCCCTGTACATATGTTTTCATTTCATCCTTAGCCTAACTTAACCGCTACTTATTTTCTAATGCATCGCCTTACATAATAACAATAATATTAGTACTACTCTTCATAAACTACAGACAATGAGCGATCTTCCCGGGCTTCCGTTTTCTCTTACCATCAAATGCATTACCCGTTTGGCTCTGCCCTGATCCCTTGCTTTCTCTTATTTCTTCCAATTTTTTCATCCACATCACTTCCTGTCCATTACCATCCAAAATCCATCTTACACATTCATTCACACTCAACTGTCCATCTTCCTCTCCTGTACACCTCTCTAACACATGTGCCCATGACTCCACTTCGTACCCACATACTCTGCACAGATTGTCCTCTTCATCCATCCAATATCTACAAGCTCTCACTCCTTCCCCCATTCTAAACCGTACCACCCTATTCCATTTGTCTTCCTTTTTCAATTTTTGCAAATATTCTGGGTCCGTCACCTCTTTGACCATCATATACCATCTATTGTAACTCGAGTCCATAATCTTTCTCCATCTCTCTTCTCCTTGTCTTACTAATAGCCCTAATGCTATGTTCTGCCAATCCAGAACCCCTTCCTGTATATCACAAGCCCCCCTCATTTTTTTTTCTTTCTTCCTCCCAGTTAGAATTTCCCAAATTTTCTCTCTTCTCCTTGTTCCGAACTTCGTCCAAGCATACTTGTGCTATTCTACTCCCCTCTCCCCTTTTCAGCTTCTCTTCAAACCTCCAGGCTCTCTTAATTTGTCTCGTTACCATTTTCTCCCTTCCTAGTTCTTCCCTCAACATGTATCCTGAGCAACTCCAATTAACCCTCATTACCCATCTCAGAAATCTCTCATGCATGCTTTCCACTTTCCCATGTTCCTTCCATCCCCAGACCTCCACTCCGTAACACAACACCGCCCAAACCAACGCATCAAACAACCAGACCCTCATTCTCCATTCCTCATTGAACCTTCTCTTTCCTATACCCCACACTTGGCCCATTACTTTGCTCGCACATTCGATTCTCTTCCTTACCTGCACCTCTTTTCCCCCTCCTGCCTCAAACCAAAAACCTAAGTAACAGAACTCCTCCACTCTTTCCACTGTTTGTCCGTTCATCTTCCAAAAGTAACCTATTTTGGTCTTTCTACTTCTGAAGCACATAACCTTGGTCTTCCCTACGTTTACCGTCAGTTCTTTTGCTCCCACATATTCTTCGAAAATTCTTATCGTTAGGTTCATCCCCTTCTCATCGTCTGCTAATAGAACTACGTCGTCCGCGTATGCTAGATGGTATAGTTTGCTTTTACCCAGAATCGTCCCCCCTTTCCCTTTCTCCTTTAGCTTCTCCTCTAAATAGTAGCAAACTCAACGGGCACCCTTGCCTCAGACCTCTTTCTGTCCAGAAAACCTCTTCTTTTTCTCCCTTTATCTTCACCCTAATCCTGGTTTCAGTAAAAATGTCCTTTATCCTCTCCACTAAGCCTTCCTCTATTCCTCTCTCTTTCATTGCACTTTTCTATTCACAGAGTCAGAAGCTGCTTTAAAATCTACGAATAAGGCTACTAGTTTCCCTTTTTTCCTCCCTAAGTTTCTGTTAACCAAGTAGTTGAGTACGTAAATATTATCTATTGTCCCCATCCCTTTTCTAAATCCCGTCTGATTATGTGGGATACTTTGTTTCTCTTCTATCTGACTCTCCAACCTTTTTCTTAGAATTTCCGCGTGTATTTTATAACCCACTGGCATGAGGGTGATCCCTCTATACTCTTCTACCTTCTTACCCACCCCCTTCTTGACAAGCGGTACCACCAGCCCTGTCCTTCAATCCTCCGGCCACCCTTCTTCTTTCCAGACCTTGTTGCAGATCTTCCACAGCCCTTCCCTTATCCCTTCTCCTCCAAACTTTATCGCTTCGTTCTCCATTCCATCCTCTCCTGTAGCCTTGTCTCTTTTTAGTCTATCTATCGCCTCCTTCACTTCTTCTCTTGTTATTTCGTTCGCTTCCTCCATTTCTCCTTGGACTGTGTTTCTATTTTCCCCTTTACTCCAATTTTGTTCTCACCCTAGCAGACCCTCGAAATAATCCGTCCATTCATCCATTTCTATTTCCCTTCCAGCATCCTCTCATGTTCTCTTTTTCTCCTGTTGTACTCCGCCTTCTCTATTTCTCCTTCCCTCCATTTTCTTACATACTCTTTCATTCTCTCCTTACTCTCCCTGCATTCCTCGTCCCATCAGCCTCTCTTTCCCTCTTCTCTTCCTTCTTTTGTACCTATCTCATCCCTCACCTTCTCAATCGACCCTTTCAAATTTTCAATTAACGAGTCTACTCCCTCCTCCTTTTCATATCTAACATTCTCCTTTTCCATTTTCTGTTCAAACACTTTTAATTTATCTACCCCCCAGACTGCCATTTCCGTGTTCCTTCCCCCCCCCCCTTTTTCCTTTCTCCCTCTGCCGCTCTTATGGACGCCATCTTCCAGTGTAGCTATTACTGGGAAGTGTTCTGACCCTATCTCATTCCCTACATTCATACTGCATATCATATTCATCATTCTTTCTTCCGCCAGGATGCAGTTTATTACTTTTTCTCCCTTACCTATAAATGTAATCTCTCCTTTCTCATCTCCTTCCATGTTGCCATTACATATAAACCAACCGGTTTCTCCTATTATGTCTAGTAACCTCCTTCCCTCCCAGTCTATCTCCCTATGCTTGGAGCTTCCTATATATGCCTCCTTTTCTTCATTCCAAGTCCCTTCCCCTTGCATTCAAGTCCCCTCCTATCAAAACCAACTCTTCCTTCTTTTCCTCCATCCACCTCCTTATTACTCTCCAACCTTCCTCTTCCCCTCTTCTTCTATATACACAAATCACCGCTATTTTGAATTTCCCAATTATAATCCTCCTTACCATTGCTCCCTCCTCTTTTTCCCTGTCCTTCTCTGTTCTGCCTTTCACTGCCAATTCTTTTCTCACTCCTGAGACCATGCCGCCCATCCCTGTACCTTTAACGTGTTCCTTTCTTGCTTCTTGCATTGTCCATACATACCCTTTTTCTAACTCCCGCCAGAAACTTTCATTCTTGTTCTTCAAGCCTGACACATTCCAGAAAGCTATTTATACTTTTTTCTCCTCCCTACCCTCCCCTATCCTCCTCACTTTTCTTCCACCTTGCTTTTTGAAAACCCCTCTGTTTTCTCTCTAGCCTCTTTTGTATCTTCCTTTCTTCTACCTTTCTCAACTCTTTTTCCCTTTTTCCTTATTTCTTCTACTTCCTCGTCCCAGACCCACTCCTCCCCATTTATCCATAATCTGTCTCGCCCTATCCATACCATGCATCCCTTTTTCCTCTCTATCCATGCTCTCTGTTCTATTTACCATCTCCTTTTCCTCTCCCTCCAAGTCAAATCCTCCTCGATTCTCTCCCTTCTTCCTTTCCATAATTTTTTGTTCTCCATAATTTTCTTTTTCTCCTCCTCACTCCTTACTTTTACTACAAACATTCCTTCTTTTCCTTCCTTTGTCATTCCTACTGTCTTAACTCCTTCTACCCTTACCCGAATTCCGATATCTCTCAGCAGAACCTGAAATAGAGCCAGCTTGAACCATAGGAACATGTTATTATTTTTTATTAATGGGGAAAAAAAATTTTCGTGTTGTTAATAACGTTCCAAAATCGCAAAAAAGATACGAAATCCTAAAAATTGTAACTCACAACAAAACTTTCTTCCGAAAAAGCAATATAAAAAAATGTTTCCTTGGCTTAAAATGTAAAAAAATCAGGGACTTCTTATTCTCCACTTTTTTTAAAATATGACTCAATAATAAAAACATGTTTTAGCACATTTTCAAAAAAATTGTAACTGAGGAAGATATTTATTTTTCAAATTTCGCAATTTCAAATTTTCAACAAATAAGATAATTTTTGAATAAAATAGTTCAATTGTTGAATTAAAAACATTAGTTCTTATCCAAAAATCGAAAAGTTACATTTTCGTTTCAAAAAATTAATTTTTAATTGAAAAAGCTAAAATTTCCCCCAAACTGTTGAGTTTTGAATTTTCATTAAAAAAGTTAATCTCCAAGCAAATACTGAAATTTTTAAGTAAAAACCCTAGTTTTTAAACAAACAAAAATTCAACTAAAATGATTAATTTTTAACAAATTAGTTCAAAATTCTACCAATTATTCGAATTTTCTACAAAACAGTTGAATCTTTGATCTTTGATGCAAAAAATGATTTTCAATCAAAAATTGCAATTTTCAGTTTTAAAATGAATTCTTTTCTTGAATTCTTCTGCAATTCAATGTTGAAGTTTGAAAATTGATTTATTCAATTTCTTCATTTTTAAAGATGCAACAATAAAAATTCCTAAATTTCGATGATCTTGAAGATCAAAAGACAAATGTTCAATTCCCAATGTGTATCTTTTTAAATATGACATTTTTTATTTTTATACTCCAAAATTGAAATACATTTTGATTGTCAATTTGAAAAATTAATCAGTTTCCAAGTTTAAAGTTCCACAATTAAAAATTAATGAATTTGGATAATTTTGAAAGATCCAAAGAAAGTTTTTAATTAAAAATCTTCCAAGTAGGAGAAATTCCGAATATAGGGCATACAAATCACATAATTTTGAATTGTAAATTTTAGAACTTGTATGATTTTAAATTGTAAAATTTAAAACTTGCATACGTTTTCATTGTAAATCTTCAAAACTAAAAAAACTTTAATTTTCGGAATGTACAAATAAATATTCCTCAATGTTGATGATTCTGTGAATCAAGTGAAAATTTGATTCTTCCAAATTGAAGAAATTTCGAATGTAAATCATCAAAGTTACAGAATTTTTCATTGTCAACTTGAAGACTTAATAATTTTTTACTTTTTATTTTGAAAACTAGAATTTTTTATTTGAAACATTTGAAATTGAAAGATATGCAATTTCAAAGAGTTACAATTGAAAATTCTTGAATTTTGAAAATACAGAATTGCACATTAATAAATTTGGAAGATTCATATTTTCAAGGTATGTAATTTTGCACGTTTTTTTCTAGAGTTCAGTTTGCAAGATAAGCAATTTAAAGGTTTTTTAATTTTGCAAATAAAGAATGGAAAATTTTGTATTTCGAATGAATGCAATTTCAAAAGTTTTTTTGGAATATTTCAATTTTGCATTTTGACACCTGGAAAGTCTTGAATTTTGAAAATATACAAATACAAATTTTTCAATTTGGATAATTTTGAAAATCTAAATTAAATTTTTGAATTCTCAATTTTCCAAATTTAGGAAATTACTAGCCTAAATTATAAAAATTGAAGAATTTTCAATTGAAAATTGGATAATTTTCAATTTCAATAATTGAGAATCTTCCAAATTAAAAAATTTATGAATGTGAATCCTAAAAATTACAGAATTACATACGTGCTCATTTTTATTTTTTAAACTTAAAAACTTTTTGAATTTAAAGATGTAGAAAAAAAACTCTTCAATCTAAATGATTTAAAAAATTAAAAGTCAAATAATCAATTCTCAATTTTCAAAATTAAAAAAAAAATTCTAACGTAAATCATCAAAATCACTTAAGAATAAAATATTATTCAATTTTTAATTTTTAATGCTAAAAATTAAGAATAATGTAATTTAAAGAATTAATATTTACGAATCTACAATTTTGAAGAGTTACTATTAAAAACTTTTTAATTTTAATGACGCATACATAACAATTCACAAATTTTTATGATTTTAACGCTAAAAATTAAAGCTGCCATTTCTTCATCTCCCAAATTGAAAAATCAAAAAATTAAATCATCAAAATTACATAATTTTCTATTTTTAAACAGTGCAACTTAAGTAATTTTTTATTCTGAAACCTGAAAGCCCTTTAATTTTCAAGATTTGAAATTGAAATTTGGGCAATTTTGAAAATTTACGATAGAAAATTCTTGAATTTTTAAAATATGTAATCAGGGTGAGTAATTTTTAGATAGTATTTGTATTATATTTAAATGTTGATGATTCACAATTAAAAACTCTTCCTTTTTAGAGATAAATAAATAAAAACTTTCAAATTTCAATGAATTTGAAAATCAAAATATAAGTTTCCAATTTTAAATTTTAGAAATCAAAGAAATCCAAATTTCCAAATTTTGATGATTTTTAAGACCAAAAGTCAAGATTTTCATTCTAAATGTTGGAAATTGAAGAAATTTTGAATAGTTCCAAATATTTCCGAAACTAAAAAAAAAAACACTTCAATTTTGAAGATGTAAAATTTGAAATTCCTTACTTATTTCACACAATTTCCAATTGTAAATTTTAAAACATGCAAAATTTTTAATTGCTAATTGTCAAAATTGAAAACCCTTTATTTTCAAAGATTGTTAAAACTCAAATTTCTGCAATTTTGAAGAGTAAAGAAAATTTTTTAATTTTTGATGACTTTGAAAATCAAAAGAAAAGTTTTCGAATCTAAATTCTCGAAAGTGAAGAAATATCGAATGTAAAGCATCATTTTGCAGAATTTCAAATTTGCTATACTACAATTTTACCAAAAATTTTATCTACAATTTTAGTAAACCAAAAATAAAAGTCCTTAAATGTTGACGATGTGAAGATCAAATGTCAGAAAAAAAGGCTTGGTTCGTGCAGCCTTTTTTGACTAAAATTTCTGGTATTAGCAAGAAAAAATAAAAAAATAAAAATGAGAAAATTTTATTTGCTCGATAAAACTATGCATGATATGAAAAAAAAATAGACGAAAATTATTCAACCAGATTTTTACAAGGCAGATTTTTTAATTTTTAATTTTGCGATTACTAATATACATTTTTCCAAATGTTTTTAGTTTTTTTTTCAAATTTAGGAATTTTTTTTTTTTTTCTAGCATCAGGCTCCCAATAAACGCTTGACTAAATATCCAGGAAAGGCGTAAATGGCACAAGCCACAAGAAGTATCAGAAGCAGGAAACCAAAACAGCCGAGTATCCTCCACTTGTAATAGCGGCAAACCACGAAACAGCAAGCTTTCCACGGATTTCGAAACCAGGAAAAAGACGTATCAGGTCGACTAAAATGATACAAAAATAATTTTATTATTAGACCTAATCATTATTTAATTAAAATCATCAAAATTATTAAAGTATTATCAAAACAAGCGACACTGATCCATTTTGCGTTGGGCGCGGTTAGTACTTGGATGGGTGACCGTTCGGGAATACTGCGTGCTGTTGGCCCGTCGTGGGTGTGGTGGACCCACACTGGTAGTGAATATCCTCATTGCCTCACTATCCGAATCGGGTAGTGAGGCAATGAACTTTCGAGTTCGAAATGCTAATTAATTTTATTTTTTTTTTAATTGCTAATTTTTAAAATTGATGAGACTTTAATTTCAAAGATCTACAATTTGAATTTTTACAATTTTGAAGAGCTTTGATTGAAAAAAGTTCAATTTTACACATGTATGATGAAAATATTATTTTGAAAATTTTAAAGATCAGAAGTCAAGCTTTCAATTCTAAATTCTTCCAAAATCAAGAAAATTTAAATGTCAGTCATCAAATTTACAGACTTTTCATCTTAAAGCTCAAAATTGGCATAATTTTCAATTTCAAATTTTGCATTTAATAAATCCTTAATTTTGAATATCACAATTCAAAATTTTGTAATTTTAAGAGTTAAAATTGAAAATTCTAAAATCTGGAAAAATTATAATTTCAAATTATTCAATTTTCAAAAATTTCATTTTATAGGTATGCAATTTTTAACTTTTTTCAATAGTTCAGTATTGAAGATTTAAAATTAAAAATTCTTTAATTTTGATGATTTTCAATTCGAAGTTCTTCAATTTTGAATATCTGCAATTAAAATCCGTTTAATATCTTATCTGTATAATAGAAAAAAATTCGATTTCGTGGATGACGAATAAGAAAATATTCGAAATCGAAAATTTAGGAAATTATGAAATTGCAGAATTTAGAAATCACGAATTAAAAAATTCCCGGATGTTAAAATTTTCGAATAGTTTATAAAAATCACGAATTGTAAAATTCCCGAATATTGAAATTCCAGACAGATTATATTATTACCCAATTTGAAAATTGCCGTCAGAAAATTAATTTATCAGAAATATATTAATGCAATATTTTGATGGAAGACATTTTTTTAAGTATAATGTTTTTCAGAATTATTTTTTAGATTTAAAAAACAATAATTGAACAAAATTATTTCTGAATGAAATTTTTTTTTATAATATCCATGGTATTCGAAGGAAAATTCTGTTAAGTTACAAGGAGAATAATCTTTTTTAAATACCATGGACAAAAAACAATTCCATGGAGAAATATTTTTTCTTCGAGTACTGTTATTCTAAATTCAAAAAATTTTAAGAAATATTGAACGTTTTCAAAAAAATTTTAAATTGTATAAATTGGCGTATTTCCTGATTTCGGATATTTTATATTTTGGCAATTTTCTGCCAAGAATTTTATCAGTCGGTATTTTTTTTTCAAAATCGGCAATAATTTGAACTATGTGGAATTTGTACATTCCGAAATTTTTGTTTTCGGTAATATTATAAACTATTCTGGATTTTTATATTTCGTTAATTTTATAATTTCCGAATATTTTCTTATTCTCAATTTCATTTTTTGGGTATTTTCAGTCGTCCCAAATTTGTAATACCTTTTTCAGAATTATTTCTTTGAAGAAACTTTTCCAATACTGCATCTCATTTTGAATGAAGAGGAATTGATATTTCAATTCAAACTGAAGAATTTCTTTTCAAATGAAAAAATTTTGAACCGAAAATGAATTTTGTCAAATTTCAAACTGATGTTTACAAAAAAAACTTTTAAAATCTGCAGTAGAAAAAAAATTCAAGAGACAAAAGCATGCCATAAATGAGCGGAAAGATAGCAGCTTCAATATTGACAAATTAAGTGAATAAATTTGAATACGATTTTTATTATTATTAATAATTATTTGAGTAAATAGAAATTTTAAATGAAGCTATGATATAAGAATATAAATCAGAAAAGCATAAGGAAAAAAATCAAACTATATGCCAATCATGATCAGTTGTTCTAGTCCTTACTTTTTTCGATCAATACCATCTATTCAGGTCATGAAGTCAGGTTTTCAATCATTTAATAATACTATCATTATCTGAAATGACTTTCAGGAATTTATTATCCAATCATTTATATCGATTAGAGAAGTTGCCCAGAAATTTTAAACTCGATCAAAAATTCCACAGAACTTGCAAATTTCTGAATCAAGTTTAGAAACTTGCTCTCGTGAGAATTACAATTTGCAGTTGACCGAAGAGGATTGATGGAAGATTGTGGCAGGGATAGAAGTACGAAGTCTACAACTTCAATTCCGTACTTTGACCCTAATTTGAGACTGACATTTAAACAAATATCAAGTTCCTATGAGCTTGAAATCCTATTTTTAGAATTAATTAGAAACTCTTTCAGAGAGGAGTAAAAACTAATTTTATTCTTTGTTTGATACTGAATTTTTATAACCATCATGTCAGTTAGAAAATTTTTTGATGGAAATATTGAATATTAACCCTTGGTATACACACTGGGTTACGCTAACCCGGCGCGATTTTGCAAGATCTGTTATTTCGAAACAAGAAGAAGGCCTGTACGACGCAGAGCTGCCTCACCAGCTTCAGTGTCTCGAAAACTGCCGAAGGATGTTTATTCAAAAATATTTTTTTTCATATTTATCACTTTCAAACCCTTACCGTTCAATTCTTGATGATTTTTTCTATGGAAAACAAAAAAAAAGAGCCGAAATTGTTCAATCTGGAACGAAGATAAGAGCTGTTAAAGTTTGCCGAGTGAACCTAACCCAGTGTGTATACCTTATAGTGTGTATACGAAGGGTTAGTAGAAGAATCTCCCATCAGTTAAATGAAATATTTGATTTGCAGAATTGAGACGAAATGAAAAAAAAAATCCAATTTAGAATCATTGATAATAGCACTGAAAACTTTCTTCAAGGCATGACGAACAAATTTTAAAACAAAATTTAGAAAAATTGCTAATTACTGGGTTAATCGATTGTAACTTTCAAAAATCTCAATTTTTCAATTCAAGAAAAATAAGAGTCATAATTAATTATATTGGAAATGGAACTAGTGCCCTTTTAGTTACAATTATAATTACAAATATCGAGGTAAATAATTTATTATTGAAATTTAAAAATGATAAATTTCAGGTCTATAACTTTTGACCTGATAATTAAAAAAAAAATCAGTTTCCTCCAAACTTTTTTCAAAACATTTAAATTTTTTGTCAATTTTTTTTTAACTGGCACTTTGACAATGAATATATATTGTAAGTTTGATGCTGGATAAATAACTTTTGTGGCCAGGAGAATTTTTTTTTATATTTGAATGTTCTACTCTTTCTTGGATGCAATATCAGATACGAAAAAATGTTGACATACAAATTTGCATGTCTGAAACAGTTTTATAAAAAATTTATATTGTTCTTCAGCTTTATCTTTCATCGTTTACGAAAAAAATTGAAAAACTAAATTTACAGGAAAAAAATTAAATTAAACGCTAATTAGAGTCAAAAAGAAAATGATAGATATCTCAGTTAGGTCAAAAGTATAACTTCTCAAAAAAATTTTGTTGCAAATCAGAAAAATACGTATCGCCTAATTTTCCCTAAAAATTTTTTGAATTTTCAAAAATCTAAACAAATTGATAATACTTTATTGGTAAAAATTCGCCAACTTTCCAGCTCTCTCCAGCCCCAGAAATAACCTCTAGGTCTCAAATATACCATGATCAGCTGACCTCAGCTTCAGAAATCAACAAGCCCCAAAAATCACCCCCAAGTATCAAATCCCCCTGTCCAGCTCTCTCCGGCCCTAAAAATCACCCCTAGGTATAAAATTTTCTGGTCCAGCTTTCCTAAGCCCCAATAGTCACCCCTAAGTGTCAAATCTTCCTGCGAAGCTTTCCCCAACCTTGAAAATCACCTCTCAGTGTGAAATTCCTTGTCCAGCTCTCCATATCCCCAAAAATAACCCCTGAACTTTAAAGGTCCTTGTTCAGCTTTCCCCAACACCAAAAATAACCCCACAGTGTGAAATTCCTTTGCCCAGCTCAACCAGCCCCAGAAATGAGCCCTAGGTGTCAAATATCCCATGATCAGGTATCCCCAGCTTCAGAAATCAACAAGACCCAAAAATCACCCCCAAGTATCAAATCCCCCGTCCAGCTCTCTCCGGCCCTAAAAATCACCGCTTGGTATAAAATGTTGTGGTCCAGCTTTCCCCAGCCCCAATAGTCAACCCTAAGTGTCAAATCTTCCTACGAAGGTTTTTTCCAACCCTAAAAATCACCTCTCAGTGTGGAATTCCTTGTCCAGCTCTTCCTAGCCTCAAAAATAACCCCTGAATTTAAAAGGTCCTTCTTCAGCTTTCCCCAACATTAAAATAACCCCACAGTGTGAAATTCCTTTGTCCAGCTCAACCAGCCCCAGAAATAAGCCCTAGGTGTCAAATATCCCATGATCAGGTATCCCCAGCTTCAGAAATCAACAAGACCCAAAAATCACCCCCAAGTATCAAATCCACCGTCCGGCTATCCCGGCCCTAAAAATCACCGCTTGGTATAAAATTTTGTGGTCCAGCTTTCTCCAGCCCCAATAGTCAACCCTAAGTGTCAAATCTTCCTGCGAAGCTTTCCCCAACCCCAAAAATCACCTCTCAGTGTGAAATTCCTTGTCCAGCTCTTCGTAGCCCCAAAAATAATCCCTCAGTGTTAAATCCCCCTGCCCAACTCTTTCCAACCTTGAAAATCATTCCCAAATCTCAAATCTTCTTATTCAGAATTCCCCATCCCTGAAAATCACCCTTCAAAATAAAATTCCCTCGTCCAGCTCTCCCCAGCCACGGAAATAAACCCTGAATATAAAAGGTCCTTCTTCAGCTTTCCCCAACACCAAAAATAACCCCACAGTGTGAAATTCCCTTGTCCAGCTCAGCCAGCCCCAGAAATAACCCGTAGATGTCAGATATCCCATGATCAGCTCTCCCCAGCTTCAGAAATCAACAAGCCCCAAAAATCACACCCAAGTATCAAGTCCCCCTTTCCAGCTCTCTTCGACCCTAAAAATCACCCTTAGGTATAAGATTCTCAGGTCCAGCTTTCATCAGCCCCAATCGTCACCCCTAAGTGTCAAATCTTCCGGTGAAGCTTTCCCCGACCCTAAAAATCAACTCTCATTGTGGAATTCCTTCTCCAGCTCTTCCTAGCCCCAAAAATAACCCCTGAATTTAAAAGGTCCTTGTTCAGCTTTCCCCAACACCAAAAATAACCTCACAGTGTGAACTTCCTTTGTCCAGCTTAGCCAGCCCCAGAAATAACCCTTCGGTGTCCAATATCCCATGATCAGCTGTTCCCAGTTTCAGAAATCAACAAGCCCCAAAAAACACCCCCAAGTATCAAATCCCCCTTCCCAGCTCTCTCTGGCCCTAAAAATCACCCCTAGGTATAAAATTTTCTGTTCCAGCTTTCCCCAGCCCCAGTAGTCGCCCCTAAGTGTCAAATCTTCCTGCGAAGCTTTCCCCAACTTGGAAAATTACCTCTCAGTGTGAAATTCCTTGTCCAGCTCTTCCTAACCCCAAAATAAACCCTCACTTTTAACCCCGCCCCTGCCCAACTCTTTCCAGCCTTAAAAATCATTCCCAAATCTCAAATCTTCTCATTCAGAATCCCCCATTCCTGAAAAACACCCCTTAGTGTAAAATTCCCTTGTACAGCTCTCCCCAGGCCCGAAAATCACCCCTTAGTTCATTAGGGTGATAAAAAAACATTTATTTTTTATTTTTACGGTGACAACCCCCAAATATGTTCGAATCCACACAAAAATAAATTCATTTTTTTCGTTTTTAAACAAAATATATATTTAGGGGTGCCGCAAGCCCCAGAAAGTACATGTGTTTCCCATAAGAAAAAAAGACGTTTTTGAAAATCTTATTCAGAATCCTCAATATTATCTCAATCGAGTTGAAACTCAACATTTCTCTTTACAGTTAGCCATAGAATACAAATAAAATATCAGTTTGCAAATAACAACACCATAAGTCTGTTTTATAGTGTCCCAAAGAAACCCCATGAGTGAAAAAATGGGTTTTACGAGTTTTTGGCGCTAATTATGATTTTTTGCAGGTTTTTGAACGCGAATTGTTTCTAATACATAAAATATTGCTTTATACTGAAAATTATATGTTTTCATGGATTGTTGAAACAATTTATTATTGTTTTTAGCAACTTTCTCGTAGAATGGAGTTAGAAAGACACGGTTTTTTTCACAAATTTTTCATTTGTTGTCAAATTTTCAATTAGTGGGAAGTAATAGTTTATCAATGTTAACAAGAGCTATTATTTAAATAATTTATGAATGATGTTAATAATATTTTCTTAGAAAAATGCTACAAAATTGCAAAAAAAAATAACTTTTAGTCAAATTTTTAATTAAGATAAGTTGAGTAATTTATGAGAGTCAAGAAAACTTATTGTTTAAACAATTTATTATAATTATTAACATTATTATATTTGAATAATGCTGGAAAGATGCGTTTCTTTTTAATTTCTGGCATTTTGTCAAATTTTCATTTGGAGTGAAGTAATAATGAATTCAAGTTAACAAAATAATTGTTTAAACAATTTATTATCATTGCTAATAATAATCTCTTCACTTAATTGGTAGAATGTTGCGATTTTTTCTGAAAACTTCAACAGTTTGTCTATTTTTCATTGGGCGTGACTTGTTAATTAATTACATTCAGCGAAAATAATTGTTTACACAAATTATTATTGTTTATGACTATCTTCATCTATATCAATGCATGATAGTTGCGGTTTTTCGGCACTTTTTACCTTTCTGTCCTTTTTTCGCTGAGTGAGGTAATAATTAATTAAAGTTAACAAAAAAGTTGTTTAAACAATTTAATATTGTTTATAACTATCTTTTCTTAGATAAGTGCTAGAAAGTGGCGGGTTTTTCTAAAAAATTTCACTTTGCATAGCCTTTTTATTCATAAACAAATAATAAGTCAACGACAACAAAAATGATTTCCTGAATGGTATTTTTGTTCTAGATGAATTATTTTTGCACTTTTCCCAATGTTTGAAAAAAAAATAATTTAAAGAAGAAAAGCTATTTTACACAAGAGGCAAAAACAAAGAATAGAATAATTAATTAATTGATAATTAATTGTGTAAAATAGATTTTTTTCTTTAAATTAATTTTTTTCAATCATTGGGAAAAGAGCAATAATAATTTACTTAAAACAATACCATTTGAAAAATAATTTTCATTGCGGTTGACATCATTTGTTCATAATTAAGAAGGCGATGCAGAGTGACAATTTTTAGAAAAAACCGCCACTTTCTAGCATTCATCTAAGAAAAAATAGCTATCAACAATATTGAATTATTTAAACAACTTTCTCGTTAACTTTAATTAATTATTACATCACTAAGTGATGAACTTTCACTTCCCTCTGATTGAAAATTAGACAACAAATGGAAAATTTGTGAAAAAACCGCGTCTTTCTAACTCCATTCTATGAGAAAATTGCTAAAAACAATAATAAATTGTTTAAACAATCCATTAAAATATCTAATTTCTAGTATAAAGTAATATTTTATGTACTAAAATATCGCAATTTTTCTTGTAGATTTTAGTTCTGGATTCTTTGGAATTATAATTTTTCAGACATGGATAAAGTATTGAACAGGAAATTTGATTCCAACTTCTATAACATCTGTTACTCATAGCTTTATCGTTCAGGTGGAATTAAATATGCTTTTCCAATACAATGGTATCTCTGACTGACATGCCATTACGACGTTTTCCGTAACGACCTGCTGCCTATCTAAATGAGAATCTTATTTTTAATTCCATCTAGGTTTAGTCCCTCGAGAAAAAATAATAAAAATAATAGTCTCATTATATATATTTATGCTATCGATGGAACGACATGTCTGACGCCCTAGGAACATAACATTGCCATTAACCGAAATTACGATGATGCTTTATCTTGAAATTTCATTTTTCATGTGACATCAGTCGTTTAGGATCTAAATAAAATAATAGATAAAAATTCTCACAATGTAACTTTGTAGCATATTATTCTATAATCAGGGGGTTCTCCATAGAGTTCTTGAATTTACACAGAAACATTCAGCTGATTCCAGAAAGTCAGGGATCATCAGGGAAAACCTGACAGAGTTATGGAATTTTCGATAAATTAAAGTTGAAGTTAATTTTATTATTATGAAATTCAAGAATTTTAAATCAGAGTAAAATCAAATTTAAGATCCCATTTAACGTCCAATAATCACACAGCACCCTTATCAAGGTAAGAAAAATTAAAACAGGTGGGAACAGCGACCAAGCAACGACGCTATCTCCTCGATACCTGAGATCTGAATCTTCAGATCGCAGATTCAGATCTCAGGTATCGATATTTGATATTCAAGTAAATTAAAATAAATTAACAAGAAACTAATTTTTTGCAATTTGAATAATTTAAGTAGAATCAGAAATAATTCAGAAAAATTCAAATCAATTTAAGCAATCCGCATTAAACTGAAAATAATAAGTAATTTTGTCAGATACTGACACAGCATCCTTATCAAGACAAGAAAAATTAAAACAGGTGGGAACAGCGACTAGGCAACGACGCTATCTCCTCGATACCTCTAACGTTTCGTTGCACACACAGCACCCTTAACAAGACAAGAAAAATTAAAACAGATGGGAAGAGCGACCAAGCAAC
>CAKNXH010001626.1:105973-127421 GCA_932178445.1 Andricus quercusramuli
CAATTAAATCCTTGAAAATCAATCGAATCCGAAAATTGTAATTGAAACGAATTGAAAACTGATTGTGTAAAAACTTACAGAAAAAAATGAAAAACTTAGCGTTCAACATAGAAAATTCTAAACACAATTTTTAACAAAATAATCTAAAATTGTTGAATTCAATAGAAAAACAATTGAAAATCAATTGAATCCTTAAAAATCAATCAATTTTTAACTCCATAATTTCAAATTGTTGAATTCGATTGAAAATCAATCGAAATTCAATTAAATCCTTGACAATCAATCGAATCCGTAAATTGTAATTGAAACGAATTGAAAACTAATTGTGTAAAAACTTAAAGAAAAAAATGAAAAACTTAGCGTTTAACTTTCTTCAGAACTATTATTCATTCTTGAAAATTTCCAATCGAATATTTTTTAGTTTCAGATTATGAATTTTTAAAAATCTTTAACTGAAAATAGAAAAATCTCAAAGCAATGAATTGAAAATAAAATTGAAGAAAGAATGATAAATAAGATTGCTATATATATGATATAAATTTTTGAAATTGCACAATTATTTTTCATATTTATTTTATAATTATGAAATCAAAAACTGACTTGAATTCTTCAAATATTAAATATAAAACGAATCACTTCATAATTTGAGTTTATAAGGGGAAAAAACTTAAGTTTTCAGGCCTCGAAACTTCAAATATTTTAGAATGAGTTGGATTGATTTCGTTACTAAAAAATACGATTCCTGCCAAAAAAATTACTGAAATCAAATAAAAATAAAAAATAAAATAATTTTGAATATTTTAAACCTTTTCAATTGTTCTGAACATTTTAAAAATAAGCGAAAACGAGCGGAAACGTAGAAGCTTCAATGTGGACAAAGCAAACGAATGAATTCGATAATTGTTATCAATAATTATAAATTAATTTGCTTCTCACAGCCTGAACGTATTTTCCTGTGCTAACACTGGAGGTAAAAGGCCACCAAGCTTTCGTCCTTCTAATTTTGAATAAATTAACAGTCGGTGAGGTTGGATCCATAAGCTTCAAAGTGCAGTTCTTCGGATTCGAGCTTCCCTTGGGCATTTTCGATAAATCCAAACTGAGCGATCCTGTAGCAATTAATAATTTCCTTTAATTAATATACTTGAACAAAGAGGAAGAATACCATCCTTTATTTAATTTTATGATGAAATAGTATTAACTACCAATATTATGCGCGCTCTATAGCGCATGGGAAAAATTGAATTTTTAATTAATAATAATGAACAAATATAGAGCAAGATTACTGTATTGTTCCAATTTCAAATTGTACAGTTTAATTACTGAAAAAAATAATTTGAGAGGCATGGTTTTATTTTTGATGATTTTTTTTCTGAATTCTGTGAATTATCTGAATTTTTTGAATTCGTGGAATTTCCTGAAATCTAAGAACTTCCTGAATTGCAAGGACTTCTAAATAATGCAAAGAATTATGAGGAATGGGGATGAAATCAAGGAATTCGTGAGGTTTAGAAAATTGGAAGAATTTCAGGAATTCCAAATATTCGAGGAATTCAGAATATTGAAGGATGACAGGGATTTTAGAAAATGTCAGAACATTTAGGAAATTCAAGTGAATTGAAGAATTTATAATATTCAAAGAATTCATAAAAATTGAGGAGATTCGAGAGATTCAGAGAATTCGATACATTCTAGGAATGCAAAATATTTGAGAAATTTAGGGAATTCAGAATTTTCAAAGATATCAGGAATTCTATGACTTCAGAGATTTCAAGGAATTCAGAAAATTTCATGAATTCAGAGAATTTCAGAAATTCGGAGAATTTCAGAAATTCTTAGCATTCCATGAATTCGGAGAATCCCTATTGAAAATTCCGACGTCGGCAACGACGTCGTAAACTACGTATAAACCGACGTCGTATACTGCGTGTGGAATGACGTCGGAAACTGCGTAAGAAACGACGTAGTAAACGACGTCAGAAATTGGGATAGTACACTACGTAGTATACGACGTCGTTTCCCATGTAGTATACGATGTAGTTTCCCACGTAGGCTAATTTTTTATTTAAAAAATTGTTCCTAAAGTAGTACAATATCTGCATAATAATTCAACGAACTGAATTTAAAAGTTTGAGTTTATAATTTGGTATACGTAGATAATTAAATTTGGGGATACTGAGATTCACTTGTAAGGAAAGAAGATGATATTCTTAAAAAATTATATTTTTTCTGCAGTTCAAATTTAAAAGGCAAGTCCTCATTTGTGTAAATGAAAAACCTAAGCATATTTTAGAAAAAAATTGTTTATTAAAAAAACTTTGAAAATGTTACAAACACGTGTGCTTGCTGATATTTTAGTAACTGGAACGACGTCGTAAAATACGTATTAACCGGCGTCATAAACTACGTATGGAACAACGTCGGAAACCACGTACGAAGCGACGTCGGAACCTACGTCGTTTACTATCCCAATTTCCGACATAGTTTCCTACGTCGTTTCTTACGTAGTTTCTGACGTCATTCCATACGTAGTATACGACGTCGATTCATACGTAGTTTACGAGGTCGTTTTCTACGTAGGTTACGACGTCCTTTCCAACGTCGGAATTTTCAGTAGGGATATGTAAAGAATTCAGAGAATTCTAAGTATTCAAAGAATCCGATAAATTCAGTGGATTCCATGAATTAAGGGAATTCAGAGAATTTCATGAATTCAGAAAATTCAGAGCATTTCATGAATTCAGAAAATTCAGAGAATTCCAGGAATTCAGAGATTCCCAGAAATTCAAAGTTCTAAGAATTCCATGAATTTATAGAATTCCATGAATTCGGGGGATTCCGCGAATTCAAAGAATTCCACGAATTCAAAAAATTCCACGAATTCAAAGAATTCCACAAATTCAAAGAATTCCATGAATTCAAAGAATTTCATGAATTCAAAGAATTCAACAAATTCAAAGAATTACACGAATTCGAGCGATCCGACGAACTCCAAGAATTCGACGAACTCCAAGATTTCTATGAATTTAAAGAATTCCATAAATTCAAAGAATACCACAAATTCAAAGAATTCAACGAATTAAAAAAATCCCACGAATTCAAACAATTCCGAGAATTTGAAAAATTCCACAAATTCAAAGAATTCCATGAGTCGAAGAATTCCACGAATTCAAACGATTTCAAAAATTCAAAGAACTCCACAAATCCAAAGAATTCCACGAATTCAAATAATTCCACTATTTCCATGAATTCCACGAATTCAAAGAATTCAAAGAATTCAACCAATTTGAAGAATTACACGAATTCGAGGGATTCCATGAATTCGAACAATTCTATGAATTCAAAGAATTCCACAAATTCAAAGAATATCACGAATTCGAAGAATTCCATGAATTTGAAGGATTCCACGAATTCAAAGAAATCCACGAATCCAAATATTTATACGAATTCAAAAAATTCAAAGAATTACACGAATTCGAGGGATTCTACGAATTCAAAGAATTCCACATATTCAAAGAATTCTATGAATTCAAAGAATTCCACAAATTGAAATAATACCGTGAATTCCACGAATCCCACGCATTCAAAGAATTCCGAGAATTCGAAAAATGCCACGAATCCAATGAATTTCACGACTTCAAAGAATGCTACGAATTAAAACAATTCCACAAATTCAAAGAATACCAAGATTTCAAAGAATTTCACGATTTCAAAGAATTCAACGAATTTGAAGAATTCCATGAATTCAAAGAACTCCACAAATCCCACGCATTCAAAGATGTCCGAGAATTAAAAAAATGCTACGAATCCAAAGAATTCCACGAATTCAAAGAATTCCACAAATTCGAAGAATTCCATGAATTCAAAGAACTCCACGAATTCCACGAATTCCACAAATCCCACGCATTCAAAGAATTCCGAGAATTCGAAAAATGCTACGAATCCAAAGAATTCCACGAATTCGAAGAATTCCACGAATTTAAAGAACTTAAAGAATTTTAAGAATTTTAAGAATTCCAAGAACTCCACGAATTCAAAGAATTCCATCAATTCAAATAATTCCACTATTTCAATGAATTCCACGAATTCAAAGAATTCAACAAATCAAAAGAATTCAATCAATTCAAAGAATTACATGAATTCAAGGGATTCCACGGGTTTGAAGAATTCTGTGAATTCAAAGAATTCTGTGAATTCAAAGAATTCTGTGAATTCAAAGAATTCCACAAATTCAAAGAATTTCACGAATTCGAAGAATTTCACGAATTCAAAGAATTCAACGGATTCGAAGAATTCCATGAATTCAAAGAATTCCGCGAAGTCCACGAATCTCACGAATTCAAAGAATTCCGAGAATTCGAGAAATTCCACGAATTCGAAGAATTCCACGAATTCGAGGGATTCCACGCATTCACAGAATTCAACAAATTCGAAGAATTCAACAAAATTGAAGAATTATACAAATTCGAAAAATTGTACAAATTCGAAAAATTGTACAAATTCGAAGAATTATACAAATTCGAGGGATTCCACGAATTTAAAGAATTCCAAGAACTCCACGAATTCAAAGAATTCCATGAATTTGAAGGATTCCATCAATTCAAATAATTCCACTATTTCAATGAATTCCACGAATTCAAAGAATTCAACAAATTAAAAGAATTCAACCAATTCAAAGAATTACATGAATTCAAGGGATTCCACGAATTTGAAGAATTCTATGAATTCAAAGAATTGCACGAATTCAAAGAATTTCACGAATTCGAAGAATTTCACGAATTCGAAGAATTTCACGAATTCAAAGAATTCAACGGATTCGAAGAATTCCATGAATTCAAAGAATTCCACGAAGTCCACAAATCCCACGAATTCAAAGAATTCGAGAAATTCCACGAATTCGAAGAATTCCACGAATTCGATGGATTCCACGCATTCACAGAATTCAACAAATTCGAAGAATTCAACAAAATCGAAGAATTATACAAATTCGAAAAATTATACAAATTCGAATAATTATACAAATTCGAGGGATTCCACGCATTCAAAGAATTCCGAGAATTCGAAAAATGCCACGAATCCAAAGAATTTCACGAATTCAAAGAATTCGAAGAATTCGACGAGTTCAAAGAATTCTATGAATTCAAATAATTCCAGGAATTATAAGCATTCTACGAATTCAACAAATTCAAAGAATTACATGAATTCGGGGGATTCGACGACTTCAAAGAATTTTACGAATTCAAATAATTCCGAAAATTCAGAGAATACTGAGAATTCGAAGAATTTCAAGAATTCAAAGAATTGAATAAATTTGAAAAATTCCATGAATTCAAAGAACTCCACGAATTCCACGAATTCCACAAATCCCACGCATTCAAAGAATTTGGAGAATTCGAAAAATGCCACGAATCCAAAGAATTCTACGAATTTAAAGAATACCACGAATTCAAAGAATTACACGAATTCGAAGAATTCCATGAATTTGAAGGATTCCACGAATTCAAATAATTCCACTATTTTAATGAATTCCACGAATTCAAAGAATTCAACAAATTAAAAGAATTCAACCAATGCAAAGAATTACATGAATTCGAGGGACTCCACGAATTCGAAGAATTTTATGAAGTCAAAGAATTCCACAAATTCAAAGAATTCCATGAATTCAAATAATTCTACGAATTCAACGAATCCCACTAATTCAAAGAATTCCGAGAATTCGAGAAATTCCACGAATTTGAAGAATTTCACGAATTCACAGAATTCCACGAATTCAGAGAATCCCACTAAGATTCAAGGAATTTCAGAGCATTTATGGAATTCCACAAATTGAGGAATTTTTAGGAATTCAGAGAACGCAAGGAATTTAGAATATTCAGGAATTCAGAAGATCAGCCAAATTTTCTATGCTCGAAATAAAAAACTAATCATTTTAAGTGGATATTATTTTCAAATTTAAATTACAAAAAGTTCAATTCCAAATTCTCTAAATTTAAAAATGGATTATTTTTAAGTTGTAAAATCGATTGCTTTTCAGTTTTGAAAACGTGATAGTAATATTATTTAAATTTTTAAGTATTCTTTAATAGAATTGGGATTTATTCAAGTATTTGAAGTTTTTAATTGGAATTTTTTTTTGATTTTGAAAATTTATTTATGCAATTGAGAACATTTTATTTTGAAATTAATTATTCAACTAATCATAGTTTAAATTATTCTTCCAACTATCAAATATAATTATTTTCAAAAGATAAAATTTCTAAAGATTCAAAAATGAAACTTAACCGTTTTCAGTGTTTTGATATATGCTTTTGTTTCAAGATTGTTTAATTATAAACGATTTCAGTTCAGAAAAATCATTGTTGAAAGATTCAAGCTGAAAGCTGATCAACAAGATTGAACAATTTTGAATTTACAGTTCAAAAATTATTATTTTCATTGAAACTAATATCAGAAGTCAAACAAAATAAAGCTTTCCCTTTATTTCAAGTATATCAAGCCATAAAAAATAGATAAAAAGTTATTGAAGAAGAAACTTAAAGAACCATAGTAAGCAAAATGTGATATATAATTATTTTAAAAATATTACTTTCTACTTAACAAATTCATTTTGTTGCAAAATTTGAAAAAAACATTAATTTCTTCCAAAGTGTTTCATATAATTATTGAACATTATTATTTTTCTCCTACACTCTATGTGTTGCTAACATTAAGTAATAAAAAAAACTGAAAGAAAAAACAATGAAAAAAAATAAAATCATCTCCGCGAATCAACTTTATTTTGCAAACAGAATGTATCCGCTTCGAACACATGTAGATTATTGTTATTAATAGAAGTCTATTATTCAATGTTTGTTTCCAATTAAACTTCCAGTTTTTCCTAATTGGCAAAAACCAATTACTCAGCTTCATCTCTAATCAAATTACATCCCAGGCTTTGTTGAATAGGTAGAACAAGTGAAGTGCAGATAATTAATTGAGTAATCCAGTGCTGATAAAATCAACTAAATAATTGTTAGTCCAATTCGCATTCCCATAATTTTAACTCGCATTCTACAATACAGGAGTAATCCTCCGTCACGTTATTTGCGGTTGGAAGTTCTCTTTGAAAGGGGGAAATTTCCACAACAAATTGGACGCAGCGATTTTATGATAAACTAGCTCACTTTTTCAATTATCACCTTTACTCAATTTTCGAATCACTATTTATTTGTTAAAATTTCTTGACCAATCAAATTCTTGCTGAAATTATATTCTCAAAGAATGTATTCAGTGAATCCATGTAACGTAGAATTTACTATTACTTTTTATAATAGTAAATGTCGAGATATGATTTAAATGGAATAGTCAAACGTTAAGTTAACAAATTAATTTTGAACGAAGAAAAAAGCAGATTTTCAATCAGACAGTTCAATTTTCAACTAATGTGATGAATTTTGAACTGAAATGAACAAATTTTCGGAAAATATTTTAATTAAAAAAAAAGATCAATCATCAATAAAACAGTTAAAATATTGTCTAAAAACTTACTTTTTTAACCAAAAATAGAATAGTTAAATTTTCTGTTTAAAAAACTAATTTCAAACAAGAAAAAAATATGAATTTTTAACCAAAGTGATCAATTTTCAAATGAAATGATGAATCTTCAACTGGAATAATTGAATCTTAAAACAAACAGATAAATTTTCAATTAAAATGATGAATCTATCACTGAAATGGTTGAATTTTCAACCAAAAAGATGAATATTCAACCATGAAGATTAACTTCCCAAAAAAAGAATACAAATTTTCAACACAATATATGAATTTGCAACCAAGTTGTTAAATTTCCAACTGAAAACAATACATTTTTAACCAACGGTTGAATTTTACAAAAAAAATGGAGAAGAATTTTCAACAAAAAATAGAATAGTCAAACGTTAAGTTAACAAATTAATTTTTAACAAAGAAAAAACAAATTTTGAATCAGACAGTTCAATTTTCAACTAATGTGATGAATTTCCAACTGAAATGATGAATCTTCAACTGGCATAGTTGAATTTGTTATACGCGGCTTGTATAGAGCGAGACTCTTTTATTGGTAGATTTAAAACACTCTCGCAGACGACGTTTATTCATTCAATAGGCAACCATTTTAAATTATAATAACTAGTAATAGACCCGTAAGTTAGAAAGAGAGAGAAATAGGTACTCCATGAAGTGACGTCCGCAGTGACGTCAGCAGGGCGCAGGGCGAGTAGAGGCGAGAGTCGCGAGTACAGCGCCCTCGAAACTCGACGCGCGCATCTCCCACCAACGATTTTCTACCCTCTCCGCTCGACTTCCACGCAACGCCCATGCAGCCTCCCCGTTATAAGGGCGCGCACGAGCCCAGAGAGATGAGAAAGTGTTTGGGAGCTGGTAGCCAGAACCCTCTCACTTTAAACCCTACATCTGGAAGCTAGCAGTAGGTGCCTACAGCTGGTAGCCAGCTCTAGGTTTTTTCACCGCAAGCCATTGCCGTGTACAACAGATCTCTCTCTCTCTCTCTACCGCCAGAGTCCTCCAGCTGGTTGCCAGCCAGAGGACAATCGACGACGCATCGCCTTCGCCCTCTTGTGAGGAAGCGGCAAGGAACTTCTACGCCTTACTTTCCAACTTTCTTATCTGTAAATTCACCATAGTTAGACAAAATTAAATAAAGAAAATTCGAAAAACATACCATTCTAAGTTTTTTTTTTGTACTGGTCACTTCACTTCTCCCCCTTCTTTCCTCCGCTAACGGGTTAGCTGGCATACCAGCAGGCCCGTTTCCGCTGAGACAGCTGGCATACCAGCCCTCTCAGCCGATACACTGACTAACTTCTCCCCTCTCCCACGACCAACAACCAGATCTCCTCGAACTAAGTTCTTTCAGGAGAAAAGAGATGAAGAAAACGCTTGCTCAACTTGCTATCTCTTTCTATCTTAGGAGATAGACACATCGCTCTCTCTTTCAACCTCTCTCGACATTTATCCTCTCACTCCCTCCTCTTGTACTCTCCAGATCACTCTCCTACCCGCTATCTCTTTCTATCCTATGACCACACCCACCTTTTATCTCCCTTGAAGCCTATCCACCATACATCCCTCCATTACTAAGATGGAAACCTTCCCTCTCACTCCCTTCTATGGTTCCCCTACATCTCCTGTCTCATATTATCTCATGAGATAATTCCTTCTCACCCTTTCTTCGCAGAGAAACATCCTCTATCCCGACGTATATCCATCTTACTACATCCTGCTTATCCCACCCAAAAGTAAGGAGCATATCAAATTTTATACCAAAGAGGTACAAGAAATTTTCACAAAATATTTTAATTGAGAAAAAGATCAATCATCAATCCAACAGTTAAGGTGCCGTCTAAAAAAGATAAATTTTTTTCAAAAATAGAACAGTTAAAGTTTTTTTAGAAGAAAAACTAATTTCTAAAAAATAAAAGCGAATTTCCAACAAAATGGTTACATTTTCAACTGGAATAGATAAATTTTCAGTTAGAAAAATTGATTTCCAACAAGGTCGTTAAATTTTCGATCAGAAATAAATTTTCAATTGGAATGATGAATCTTCAACTGGGACAATTGAATTTTATACCAAAAAGGTACCCAAAATTTTCATCAAATATTCCCATTTTTAAATAAAAGAGATCAATTATCAATCGAACAGTTGAATTTTAGTCCAAAAAAGATACAATTTTAACCAAAGATGAAATAGTTAAATTTTCTGTTTAAAAAAACCTAATTTCTAAAAACAAAGAAAAGAATTTTCAACAATATAGTTAAATTTTTGACTGGAATAATTAAAGTTTAAGTAAAAAAAAAAACTGATTTTCAACATTGTCGTTAAATTTGCAATCAGGGATGAATTCTCAATTAAAATGATGAATCTTCAACGAAAAGAATTAATTTTTAAAAAGAGTTACACTTTCAACAAAGGATTTAAATTTTCAACTAGAAAAGATGAATTATCAACAAACAATGTAATGTAATTTGAATTTCAACCAAAACAGATTTCAATTTGTAAATCAAAAAACAGTCAAATTCGACCAAACAAGACAAATTTTCAAGAAAAGTTGAGTTTTGAATTAAAAAATACTTTTCAGTCAACAGAGAAAACAAATTTAAAAAGAAATACCAATATTGTATAATTTTTTTAAATTTTTGTGATGCTGTGAAATAAGTACCTCAATTATGCTTTCCATATTATATGTACATATATTTTACTTTTCTATGGAATTAGTTAAAAAACTTATTATTAATTCAAATTTTCAGAAAAATATAAAGTAACAATTATTCGAATGTTTTAATGAAAATAACTGTTTATTGCTCTTTATTGTTAAATGATTTTCATGTATAAAATATTAACTGATTCTGTTTAAAATTAAATTTTCTGGAATAAGTTGAAAGACTATGAAGAAATTAGATTTAATAAAAGAAAAATCAAAATTTCAAAAAAAATATTTATAAAGTGAAAATTATTAGAAAGTTTCAATGAAAATAATTTTTTCATGATTTTTATGTTGTGAGCTGATTAATTAACTATTAGCTGATAATTTTTCTCGCTATATTAAATTAAATAAAGGTGAAAATGCAGCTTTTTTTAGATTAAGTAACATAAATTGAAATGAGTATCTGAATTTAATTTTCAAAACTACATTTGAGTATGTTTTATTTTTTCTGAAATTAGTATAAAAGGTTATGAATAAATGAAATTTTTAGAAATGAAAGTAAAATTTTGCAATAACGTAAAGTAAACATTATTTTAATGTTTTAATGAAAGTTATAGTTTAATGCTTTTCATTTTGAATGTTTGTGATGTTGTGAAATGAGTATCTGAATTCTGCTTCCAATATTATATGTACATATATTTTACTTTTCTACGAAATTAGTTCAAAAAGTTGATATTAGTTAAATTTTGCAGGAAAATATAAAGTAAAAATGATTTGAATATTTCACTTAAAATAAATGTTTAATGCTTCTTATGTTGTAAAATGATTAATTAATATGTACACATATTTTGATTTTTTCTGGAATTAGCTTTAAAGGTCTATAATAAATTTAATGTATAGAAATGCATTTTCAAATGAAAAAAAAATATATATAATGTGAAAATTATTTGAACGTTCCAACGGAAATAATTGCTTAATTTTATTTATGTTGTGAACTGACTAATTATATATAAACCGATTCTATTGAAAACTACAGTTTCTGGGATTACTCTAAACGATTATTAATAAATTAAGTTTCCCGAAATGAAAGTTCAAATTTAAAAAATTAATAGAGTAAAAATTATTACGTTAATTTCAGGATTATATTAGAAAAATAATAAGCTAATAATTAATTAATCTGTTCAGAACATAAAAAACATTCAACTATGATTTTCATTCAAACATTGGGATCATTTTCAATCTACATTTTTAGAAAATCACTATCATTCCTTAAAATTTAGTATGTCAGTAACCTTTCATACTAATTTCAGAAAAAATAAAAACATATTACCATATAATTTTGAAAATTGAATGCAGACACTCGTTTCACAACATCAGAATCATTTAAAAAATAATTTAATTGGTGGTATATCAAATCTAAATAAACTTTTATTATGCAAGTTATATCCAGTATTCAATTGAATGACCTGAAAGTAAGTGATCAATTTATGCTTCTAAATTTAAAACCATTTAAATTCAATCTTTATGTAATTCAATATTGTAGTACATAAAATCAGCTAATAATTAATTAAACAGTTCACTACATTAAAACCCTCAAGCAATTATTTACATCTAAATAATGAAATTATTTATACTTTATATTTTTTTAAATTTCATCTTTCATTTCTCAATGTTTCGATTTATTAATAAGCTTTTGCATAAATTCCAGAAAATGTAAGTTCTGAAAGAAATAATAATTGATCAATCATTTGAAACCACAAAAAGCATTACCCAAATATTTTTTGTTTGAATATTGAATTAATTTTCAATTCATATTTTTAAAATCTTTAATTACATTACTTAAAACTTAAATTATCAATAACTTTTCATACAAATTTTATATAAAAACGAAACATATGTACATATAATTTTGAAAATTTAATTTAGATACTCATTTCGCAACATCACAAGAAATTGGAAATGTATGTAACTGGAATAGGGCTATTTTAAATATAAATACACTTTTGTTACTCAAATTATAGCCAATATTTAATTACATAATCGCAAAGTAAATAATCAATTTATGTTACTTAATTGAAGAATATCCAATCTTTATGGAATTTGATATTGTGAACAAAATTAATCAGCTAATTCTTAATCAAGCAGTTGACAACATAAAAAGTATGGAAAAATTATTTTCATTGAAACTGTCTAATAATTTTTACTTTACACATATTTTGCTTTGAATTTTCACTTTTGTTCTATTAAATTTAATTTATCAATAATCTCTCAACGAATTCTAGAAAATGCAATTTTTAACAGAAACAGTTAATGTTTAGTTAAATAGTTCAGAACATAGAAAGCATTTAATAATTATTTTCATTGAAATATTATAATAACTTGTATTCAATATTTATCTGAAAATTTCAATTATTAATAATCTTTCAAAGTAATTTTCATCTAAGAAAATCAATTTTTAACCAAAATTAGAATAGTTAGAATATATGAAAAATAAATCTTCAACCAGAAAAAACGGATTCTTGACAAAATAGTTGCTTTTCTTCCAAAAACTATTTTTTAACCAAAAATAGAATAATTCAATTTTCAGTCAAGACAATCAATCTCCTACGAAAAATATGAATTTTTAATCCAATAGTTGAATTTTTAACCGAAAAGATTAATTTTCTACCAAAAAGACTCATTTTCAACAAAGTACATGAATTAAAATGTCAAAAAAATAAATCTTCAACCAGAAAAAACGGATTCTCAACAAAATAGTTTTTTTTATCCAAAAACGTTTTTTAACCAAAAATAGAAGAATTCAATTTTCAGTTAAGACAACTAATTTTTAACAAAAAAAATTGATTCCAAACAAAATAATTCAATTTTAAACTAAAAAAGACAAATTAACAAATCAAAAATATAATATTTTAATCTGCAGTTAGAAGAAGTAAATTTAAAAAGAAAAACGAGTTTGCAATAAAATTAATTAATTTTTAACCGAAAAGTTAAATTTTTAAGCGAAAATGGAATAGTTGTGTCTTCAGTTGAAAATCAATTAATTTTCAACTAAAAAAAATGAATTTTTAACCGAAGGAATTAATTTTGGAATCACAATCTACTGAACAGATAATTTTTTAAAGAAAAACATTACATTTCTATCAAAAAGGGTGAATTTTTCACAAAAAATGGTATAGTCAAAGTGCATTTTCAACTAAAATGATGAATCTTCAAATAAAAAAATTTAATTTTTGAACAAATACATGAATTTCAATCTAAGAAGATAAATTTTCTACCAAAAATAAAATAGGATAATTTTCAGTTAGTAAAATAAATTTTCAACGGAAAAAAAATCAACAAAACAGTTAAATTTTCAAACAAAGAAATGAATTTTTAACCAAAAAAATAAAGTTCCAACTAATGAGATTACTCTTCAACCAAAAAAAGACGGATTATTGTCACTGAAAACAGATAAATTTTCAACTAAAAATAGAAAAGTAAAATTTTTAGTAAAAAATTAATTTTAAATCAAATTAAAGTAAATTTTTAACGAAATAGTATAATTTCCAACCAAATATTTGAATTTTTAAAGGAAGTTCCAGGAAAGAAAATGAATTACTCACCAAGAAGATTAAATGTTCTTTGTCAAAATTCGAGTTTTCAATAAAATACAAGAATTTTTAACTAAATATTTGAATTTTCAACTTGAGAAGATTTTTTAACGAAACATGCCCGAGTTAAATTTTCAGTTGAAACAATTAATTTTCATCTCGAAAACATGATTTTCAAAAAAATGATTGACTTACGAAAAAAATAAAAGTTTTTCCACGAAATGATGAATCATCAACCAAAAAAGATGAATTTTCAAGAAAATAGTTTAAATCCTTAACCAAAAGAGACTAATTTTCAACCGAATAGGTGCGATTTTTAATCTAACAAAATAGTTGTATTTTCAACCAAATAATTAAATTTTCAACAAAAAGAGATTAATTCTGCACCAAAAGTATAAGAGTAAACTTTTTAAATATAAATAATTAAATTTAAGCCAAAGAGGGCTTTTTAAAAAAATAATTGAATTTTTAATAAAATAAGACAATTTTCGACCAAATAGTAGAATTTATTTACCAAAAGAGATGAATTCGGAAAAAAAATATAATAGTGAACTTTTTAGATGAAAAAAAAAATTAAATTTCAACCATAAAAGAAGATGAGTTTTCAATATAAAGAGATGAACTTTTTGCCGAAAATTAGGACCAATTTTTTATCCAAAAAGATGAATTTTCAACAAAAAAATTGAATTTTCTACCAAAAAAGAAAAAATTTCTCGTGACATTAGTTGAATTTTCAACCAATCTTATTAATCTTCTATATGTTTGATTCCGATTTCATTTTGTTTCGTTAAAAGATCTTCTATTTGGTTGAAAAATTAATTATTTTTTAAAAAAATCAACTATTTTGTTATAAAGTCATCTTTTTTTGGTTGAAAGTTAATTATTTGGCTGGAAATTGTACTATTTTGCTCAAGACTAATATTTTTTGGTTAAAATTAATTCTTTTAATTAAAAAAGTTTAATAATCTATTTTTGTTTCATAATTTCACTATTTCATTAAAAATTTAATTATATTGTTAAAAATTCAACTATTTTGATGAAAAGTCATCTTTTTTGGTCGAAAATTCAACAGTTTGGTTGAAAATTCGTCCTTTTAGATGAGTAATTTACCTTTCATTAGAAGAGTCCTCTTTTTTATGGAAAATTCATCTTTTAATTATTTTCACTTCAAATGTTTACTAGATATTATATTTTTGGTTCCGAATTCATTTCTTTTCATTAAAAATGAAACTATTTTGTTTAAAATCCAACAATTTAGATAAAAAATTAAATATTTTTTTGTCGAAAATTTAACTGTTTTGTTGAAAACTCGTCTTTCTGGATAAAAAATCCGTCAATTTACATTTATAATTAATGTTTCGGCAGAAAAGTCATCTTTTTTAATGAAAAATTAATCTTAAATGGTTTAAGGTTAAATATTTGTTTCTAAAAAGTTTATTCTTATATAGTTAGTGCAGAATTAATCTCTTTTAGTTGAAAATTTAACTATTTTGTTAAAAATTCGTATTTTTTGTTTGTTTGAAAGTTAATTATTTTTATTTGGAGAGATGACTTTTATATTTCTGGTTCAGAACTCATTTATTTTGATGAAAAGTCATATTTTTTGTCGTAAATTCAACTGTTTAGTTTAAAAATTGTCTTTTTGGATAAAAAATTCGCCCTTTTATATTAAAAATTCATTTTTCGGCAGAAAAGTCATCTTGTTTGATGTAAAATTTATATTTTATGGTTTAAAGTTAATAATTTTCAATTGAAAAGTCTACTTGTATATTTTTGTTGCAGAATTAGTCTCTTTGGTTGAAAATTTGATTATTTGGGTGAAGATTCAACCATTTTTGTGAAAAATTGTCATTTTTTGTCGAAGATTCAAATATTTTGTTGAACCTTCGTCTTTTGGGACAGAAAATTAATATTTTGTTAAAGAAGTCATATTTTTTGGTTCAAATTCCTCTTTGGATCACAAATTTGATTTTGATTTCTCTAATGATACAAATGTAACCATTTTCATGTATGTCTCGTCGTAATTAAAGATTTCTCAAATGTAAATCTTCAAAATTGAAGGATTTTAAATTGTAAATCGTTAAACTCGACGAATTTTCGATAAAATTTCTTTTCAATCGAACTACTTCAAAAAATTCTCGAATAATATCAAATATTTTAAAATATGATGTATAATGAAAAATATGTTAATAAAATATGAAATATAGGAAATAAATCTTACAAATATAAATGTCATAAATCAAATAATTTGTAATTCTTTATTGTACTTTTCAAGAACACTTTAAATGATATAAGATCCCAAATTCACTTATTGAATTCTTCATTGCTTTTAATTCCTCCTAAAATAAAATCTTATATTTAAACGAAAGTTACAGATTACTAAAGTCAATTTTAATATTTATTTTTTATGTATGGTTATAAATTATATCTTACAATACATTTAGTTGAAGCATACATTTTAATTATTTATTATTGATTGAGCAAAACCGAAGATTAACTTTGAAAAATGACAAAAACCTAATAAATAAAAGTTTCTTAGCTATTTTTTGATTATAAATAACTCAAAATAAAGTGTGTAACCACGACGTGTTGTTTTCAACTAAGTTGACATTAGAATGGGGACGGCATGTCAAAACATACTTTATTCGAGAGAGTGGATAAAATTTACGTCATAATATTGAATTTTAAAGAAGCTCCAATGCCTTGTCATGAATCACTGTTTCTACTTAGCGGCTCAGTCCGGCACGATAGAGTTGTAAATTTAAGTAGAATAGATATTTCGCGGTCAGACAGTTACTTCCTTTCTTAAATAATCGTAGTCACGAAATCTCTCATAAGTTTTTTTTTTTAAAGCAGATTAGTAGAATACTGCATGAATATTATAATTTTCAGCGGCTGTTTTAAATTTTCTGGAATTTTGCACATTACAGTTTCCAAACGAGGAATTTCGATTATGCAGATTCATTTCCAAAATTTTAATTGTAAACGATTCTGCAGAAATAAAGACAAAAATACTCTCTTCAAATTATTGACCAAATGTTTTAAAAATTACAAAAGAATTCCAGTCAAAACTTCTTAACCATATTTAATCAGGTCATAAACATTTATCTAATGATGAGAATTATGGATTTTCTGCACAATCAATTTTATAAATTAAAATTTCCGAATGAGTAATTTTATTTGACGATAAAATTTGTTCACAAATGTTTCTAAACATTAATAATGGAAAAGAAAATTTTTAATATAAATTTTTGATTGGTGTTCGGAAATAATTATGTTTTTAACATTTTCCTACAACGATAGTGACCAAAATATTGACGCTATCGATAATGAGTTTGCCCGAACAATTTGAAAGGCTTATTTTGGCTTATTATATTTAGGCTTATTATGGAAATATTAATCTTCAGTTAAAAAAAAAACTTTAATTTCGAAAAAACATCTGGAAGATTTTAAGGCGATTTTTTTACTTTTGGGAAGATTTCAAAAAGCTTGAAACAAAATATTGAATTTCAAAAATGTTGGAAATAAGAAGCTTTTTAAGCATTTTAAAGGCTTCGAAAGGATAAACAATTTTTATTAGGATTTCTGGAAAATTTTAAAACAGTTTTTCTTTTGAAAAATGACTTTAAAGATAAAATTGGAAAAGAATTCAAAACATATTAAAAGATTCCCTAAAAATTTGAAAAATAATATATAATAATTTAAATTAAAATTTCTGAATTTTGTAACATTAAAGAACTTTAGAAAAAATTCAGGTAAATTTCAGAGACATTTATAAGTTTTAAAAAGATAAAAAAATGATGTTGAAATTTCAAAGATTTTGAGATTTTGGAAGATTTCGCGAAAGAAAAATTAGAAGCTTTTATGAGAATTTCGAAGGATTTCAAGAGAATAACAAAATTCTCTAAAGTTTTCTGGAAAGATTTAATATCGTCTATTATTATTTTGAAGAATTAATTTGCAATGAAAATTAAAAAAGATTGCAAAGCCTTTCGAAATATTTCTCTAAAAGTTAAAGAAAAATCTGGAAGATTCAAAGGCAATCTTTTCAATTTAGAAGACTTTTAAACAATTTAAGAAAAGATTCTAATCATTTTAAAAGATATTCAGAAATTTTAAAAAAAGTTCAGAAATAATTGAAGTTTTTTCCAAATATTACATAAAATGTAAAATGAAATGTAGAGTATTGAAGATTTATAATTAAAATTTTGTTTCGAGTTAATAGAAATCTTTTTTTAAATTCCTCGAAAAATTTAAAGTGGTCTTCTATTTTTATATCCTACTCTTAAGTAAAATTTAAAAAGATTTTCAAAAGAGATTTCCAAAAATTTATAAAAATTCTGTGAAATAAAAAAATTGTTAACATCTTTTTCTTAATTAACTGTAAAATAATCTTTGGTTGAAAATGCAACTGTTTTGTTGAAGATTCATCTTTTTAGTTCGAAACTTCATCTCTTGTGCTGGAAATTAAAACTTTTTTGTTTGAAAATCCAACTTTTCAGTTAAAAATGAATCTGTTTGGGTTGAGAATTCAAATACTTTATTGGAAATTCGTCTTTTTGGATTCAACTATAACATTTTTCGTTAAGAATTTAACTATTTAGTTGAAAAATCAGCTATTTCATTTAAAGTTGAACTACTTTGTTGCATATTTACTTTTTGGATTAAATATTTATCACTTCAATTCAGAATTCATCTTTTTGTTCGAAAATGTTTATTAATAATTGATCTAAAATGAATCTCGAAATGATTTTTTGATTTTTGGATGACAATTAATTTTTTTTCTCGTTTTATCCAGTACCAGATTCCATGTTATTTTGATAAATAATATGATCAGTATAATTTCTGAAAAAAATTCTTTCTTATCGTGAAAAAAATACTATTCGCGTTCAATTTCAACACGAAGCAGTATCAGACGAAAGAACAAGAATAATTTTCTAGTCCGTTAGCAATGATCGTTCCATTTCGATCTCTTTTGGATAAGAATTTCCCTTCTTTAGAATCTGGGATCTAAAACGAAAGTCGGAATTCATTTTGAAAATGATGATTAAATTTTTATGAAAATTTTTATTAAACAAAATAAAGCATTTCTTTCACTTAATACATTAAATCATCTCATTTTACTGTTTATGATTATTGAAGAATTTGCAATCGCAAATCTATAAAATTAAATAAATGTCCATTTTGAAACTTCAGAAATTTAACTGATCCAAAAAAACATCATTAATTAAAAATTGCAAACTTCACTTTTGATTTCCAAAATCATAAACATTCCAGAGTTTTCATTTTTACATTTTCAAAAGTAAAGAGTTTTAAGTTGTGATCCTCAAAAGTGAACAAATGTGAATTGCATATATGTAAAATTGGAAAATTTTCAAATGTAACTCTTTTTTATTTAAGTACTGAAAAAATATTATATATATGAATCTTGAAAATTGAATTATTTTTAACTCCACATTTCCAACATTCAACAATTTGAAATTGTTATTCTTCAAAATTGCAGAAAACTTTGAATTTCAAATCTGTCCAAATTAAGGAATTTTCAATTTTGATAATGTACAATTCTGTAATTCTGATTATACAAATAAAAAAATTACTTCAATTGAGAAGATATAAGAATCGAAAACTTGATTTCTGATTTTCAGAATAATCTACATTTAGGAATTTTTATTTGAAAATCTTCAGAGCTGAAAATTTTCCATCTTAACTTTTCAAAATTATAAAACATTGAAACCTAAATATTTAAAATTGAACATCTTTAATTCTGATAATTTAAAATTTTGAATTTTTCAAGTTCCAATATTTAAAATTAAAAATTCTGTAATCTTGATTTTTTGAATTAGAAATTTCTCGAACTTGAAAGATTAAGAAGTTTTAAGCTTGACATTTCATTTTCAGAATCATCTAGATTTAAGAATTTTTATTTATAAATCTTTTTAATTGAAGCTTCTTCAAATTTTTATTGCAAAATTGCAGAAAACTTTAAATTACTAATTTTTTTGACTGAAAAGTCCTAATTTTGACAATTCACAATTCGCCAAAGTTAATAAAAAAATCTGTAATTTTGGTACTGAAAAAATGTTTTGGGAAAAAAGCAAAGAATCTGTAAGTTTAGTAATTTATATTCGAAATTTCTTCAATTTATAAGATTTAAAAATTGAGAACTTGACTTCTGATTTCTCAAATCATCAAAAAAATAAAAATTAGAGATACTTAATTTTAACGATTTAGAATCAAATATTTTTCAAGTTTGGATTTAAAAATTGAAAAGTCTTCAATTTTTATTAATTATGTTAGAAATTTCTTGAATTTGGCAAATCCGGAAGTTGAAACCTTTTATTTTTATATTTAAAATCATCTAAATTGAGAGAATTTCTTTTATATATCTTCTGAATGGAAGATTTTTCAATTTATTACTGCAAAATTACAGAACACTTTGAATTTTTCATTTTTTGAAAAGAAGATCCTTGATTTTGATGACTTGCAATTTCAAATTCTGTAATTTTGATGCTTTGTGTTCTAAATTTCTTTAATTTGGACGATTTTGAATTGTAAACTTAACTTTTGAATTTTAAATCATCTAAATTTAAGAATTTTGGCTTAACCATCTTTAGATTTAAAGGATTTTCACTTGTAACACTTCAAAATTATAGAACTTTGAATTGTATATCTTTATAATTAAAGAGCTTTTATTTGGATAATTTAGACTTAATAATTTGGAAATTTTTATTATTCACGATTACAATTTCTGCAATTTTGATACTTTACGTTCGGAATTTGCCAATTTTCTAATTGGAGAGTTTTTAATTTCGATAATTTACACATAAAAGTTATGCAATTCTGATTATTTAAATTGAAAATTTCCTGAATTTGGAAGATTCAGAATTATAATTTGTTTAATATCACTTGTTCAAGAAGACATTCAATACTACATCATTTTCGATTAAACACATTCAAATTTGAAATTGACTTAGAATTCCAAAAAGTCTTTCGAGAATATCTTATTGCGATATAAAATCATTAATTATTAATTAGGATTTATAGTTCTCTAAAATCAGAGCGTTTATATTAATCTGATAATTAGGCATTCAGAATAAGAAACTTGTAATAAGCGCAGTTTTTTTATAGTTCCAAATAATATCACAAAAACTGAAAAATGGCCTATTTTCATTACTAGAAATAACACCAGTTTCAATATTTTGAAATTGTACACCTTCTTCTAAGGAACAATTATTAAAAAAATGTGCAACATGGTACCAATTCAGCAGATTTGTTCTAATCACCCTTATTTCTGAGAAGAGGAAAGGCAATTGAAAAAAGCGTGACTTTGCAAAATATGAGACCTGAGTGGAGTCGGATTTATTACTGTATGTTTTCTTCTCAGCAGCAATTAAAATACAGTGGTGCTGACGAAGAAATGCTTAATTCAAGAGAAGTGTTTTAGGTCGGAATTTAAATACGGAATGTAGCTTTTACGTTGACTTGAAAAAGTAATTACAATTCCCCTGGAACTTCTACTTTCCATTTGAGGTACTCGACTCCGCGTAATTTGGTACTCAACTACCTCCCAAATTACATCGTTTACCCAAATCGAATGACCAAACTGTGAGCTTTTCCTTTCTGCTCACGAAGGAATCCAGTTGAGTGGCCTAGTGGAGTCGAGGACCGCAAATG
>CAKNXH010001626.1:127521-147232 GCA_932178445.1 Andricus quercusramuli
CATAAGGAGCCATAAGAAACCGAATTTTAGATTCAATTTGACCCCTTTCAAATCAGATTCAAACTTGCTTTGCTTTCAGCTATAACTAGGAAAGATATTTAAATTCATTGAAAAAGAGGTTAATGGTGCAATTTTCAGAGGCAGGCTGAGGAAGGGTTGATGGAAATGTCAGAAATGGAGGAGATTTGCGGAAACTTCAGAGATACGTGCACATTTTCTTATTTATTTCTAAACTGCAAAAGCCTGATGTCCTCCTCACCATCCAAAACAAACCAACCATAGCTCTTTCGGTTCTAGTTCTGTCCCTATACTGCCCCTCCATTGACCGTAGTTGAGTGAGACTGACGTTATGACTGTAGTGTCCACCTTACGACTTGCCTAATTATTTTGGACTCATTACCCTACAGCCGGCTAATTATTTTGTACATGGTGTTTACTTGCACCAACGGCAATACCACGCTGGAAACACCAGTTCCCGTAAGATCACTGAAGTTAAGCAGCGTTGGGCGCGGTTAGTACTTGGATGGGTGACCGGTCGGGGAATACTGCGTGGTTGCTGGCCCGTCGTGGGTGTGGTGGACCCACACTGGTAGTATTTATCCACCTAGAAACACTACCCGAATCGGGTAGTGAGGCAATGAACTTTCGAGTTCGAAATGCTATTCAATTTTTTTTTTTGTTGTATACTTGCAAAACACATTTCTCGCATCATGTTCGGTAGTTGAGCGTATGCTTTAAGCAATGAATAACACAAAAAATAGGGTAACCTCGGAATGGATTTGATGTGGCCCCTTTTTGTGGTGGTTGTTAGAAGAGTGAGCTGAGTGGGGGGAGGGGGGTAATTAAAGGTATCTGGACGCGTATTGCAGAAGTGTCACGTCCGTTCCCTGTGCCTAGCCGGGCGCTAGGGTGGCCTGGTCCGGTGGCGGTTGAGCGATGGCCGGTTGGAGCAGACACGGGTTTGGATGCTAGGAAAAAGATGGAGAGAAAGGCGTAGGTGAGTGTGTGACTTCGAGACCCGAAGGCAAACCCAAAGCCACAGAAAAATGGAGAGAGAGAGGTGACCGCGAGTCCCCTGAGGGAAAACCCAGAGTCACCGGAAAAAGGAAGAGAGAAAGAGAGGTGACCTTTCGATTTATTTGGTCAATGACTTGCAAAGAGTGAGAGAGAAACTCTGAGTAGCAATCGCCAAAAGAAAAGGTGAGAGAGACTAATCACTAGGAGGTGAAGAATTCTCGAGAAGAGTCAGAGCACGAGCTGATGCTGAGACGTGAGTGACGATTCTACTCAGAGCGGCGGTATTTATTTGCTAGAGGCGGGAGCGCTAGAGCGAAGAAGGAAGCGGCTGCCGGCCCTGTGATTGGCCCTGACTCTCGCAACGGAGTCGCAACGGAGCGGTGGGGACAACGTACTGCTGCGTTCTTTCGATCTCGAGCGTCTCGCGCCATTTTAATGATATTTCGCGAAATAATAATACTAATATTAAAATTTAAAAAACCGTAAAATACGTGGCCTTAATTGAAAAAAATTATAATCTAGATTCCTTGAATAAATTCTATGATTAGTTACGAAAAGGAACATTGTGACTAAAGGAAAATAAAATATTTGAGCCTTCCGAAATCTTAATCGGATACATTAATATGTTACATTCATTTACCGTTCTCTGAAAGACCTCGAAAGGAAAATAAGCTTTAAAATAAACGCTAAGTCAACTTTAAAATGTCACGTTAAATCAAACTTAAACTCAAAACTAAATAAAAGATTTTTCTACAATAATCAGGCCACTTCAGAGACTAATTTAATTAAAAATTGGGAGTAATTTACTTGTTTTATCAGTGAATGAAAACCTAATTATTCAATTTTTCCAAAAGGATTATTCTAATTTCATTAACAAATTTAGTTTAATTCTGTGATTACTTTAATTTTGTAGATGAGTTATTTTAAATTCATCACGAATTTTTGTAAATTATTTTTGGTTATTATAATTTCATCCATTTCGTAAACCAGATAGGAACAACGCGCCAAAATAGAGAGAAAAATAATGGGAGAAAGTTCTGGACTGGCGTACGTGAATTCAAGCACAATTTCATGGCGTCATCACGTGCCGGCAAATTTTTCGCCGGCACAGCTGTACAGCGGCACGTCACGTCGAGCTGCCTGACAATGGCCTCTGTGCCAAAATGCTCGCCAAAGGAATTACGCGTGTCCTTGTGAGTCATGAAAGGGAATAGCAAGCTCGTCGAACGACACCATTAAGAAGCAATTAGGACGAAAGGATTTCCCGCTTGGGTTTGTGCATACAAATTCAAACCTGGAAATTATCGTGACTCATTGATCCTTAGTGGTTCTCAAATATGGGCCTAATGGCCTATAACAGGTTGAAGCTTTGTTTGACGGAGGGCATGGATCCAGTTTATGAACATGAGAGTAACACAGCATGCCAAAGGAAATAAATTTGTATTTTCCAGATTGTTGTGGGTTAGAATGAAAGTGGAAACCAGTAGATTATTCATCATAGCTTGCTGTGCGCAAGTCGACCATGAAAGCAGTGAAGTCAAAGACGCTTTCTGAGAAATTTTAAATGATAAGATAGGCACTTGCAACCATGTGAAAAGAAACATTCTACTAGGAGATATAAATGGATAGGTTGGAGTCTAATGCGAGGGTACTGGCAGAGTGTCAGGTAATTCTGGAGATCCGAACACGAATCCTAACTGGGACAGATTGGTTACCTTATGTTTAGAGAAGGTTTTGTTTATTAAAAATATTTGGTTCAGGGATAAAATGATCCACCTGTACTTCTGCTACAGAGGCGATAGCCACAATATGATTGACTTTAATGTTCTGGATAAGAGACGGAGAGAGCTATAGTAATAGATACAAAGATTATGAAAGGTTCGGATTGTGAAACGGATCGTTATCTCTTAATTTCAAAAATCGACTCAGATCAAACACGGAGAAGGAAGAAGACTAAGAAAATGAGCAGAAGCAAATCAAGATAGAGAATTTACAGATACCAGAAGTGCGAATAGAACTTACAGATGACTATACATGACAATTTGGGAGACGCTAATACACGATGAAGATTTATATAGCACATGTAAAATTGTATCAGAAACTAATGGTTAGGAGGACAAGTGAACTGTGTGTAACTGGTGTTGTAGGTAATATGACTGGAGATGTTGGTTCTGTGATTAAATCTGCATATCCTTTAACAAAAACAAACAAGCGTATCTGAGAAAGTTGAGTGTCACAGGCCTTGGCGATTGCAAGGGAACTAGGAAAAAAAATTATCATAGGCACAAGAACAGGAAATTTAAAATACTATTTCAAGGAAGCAAGGATAAACTCAATGAAGAAGATAGCCGGAAACCCCGGTTGAGAGATGAGATGAAAGACATGAGATAAAACCAACTTTGATAATTACAGAGTTATCAGCTATATCAAGTATCATAGGCAAAATATATTCAAAAGTACTTATTTATAGGATAATGAAAATAACATCTTGCGCGGATCAGATATGTAGCTTGGGACAGATCTCAGAAAAAAGTTTGAGGGTGAACAAAACATTCTTGTGTGCATTTGTTGAGCTGGAAAAGGCGTTTATTATGATGAATGAAAGTTAACTTTAAAATGTTCTGAAAAGTACAGCGTGAATGTCGCTCCTAAAAGCAATAAAAGCAATAAATGCAGGTAGCAAAGCGAGCTTGAGGATAAATAGACAACTGACTGGTTTGACGTTAGGCAGAGATGTTAGGCATCCTTGTCTAGACACGGATGCGTCGTGTTATTTTGTTTGTTCATTGTATTTATGTATAAGTAGATAAGAATGGCCCTCTTTGACGAAGAAGGTGTGGATCTCGGGACAGTGAAGGTGCGTGGGTTAGCGTTTGCTAATAAGTACCTCTATCTTGGTAGTTTCTTGTCTACTGAAGGAACGATTGATGGAGAGATAGCCAGGCGTATAAACTAGGGTATGAAGGTTATCGATAGGTTAAGATCCATTACCAGAAATTAAAACAGAACAAATAAAGCTGAAATTCAAATGTATAATTCTGCGTTTACACCCACTCTGATGTACGGTAGTGAAACCTGGATCAGGTATGATAATAATATTAATAATAATGATAATAAAATGATAGCCTCAGTGGCTCAGGTGGTTAGACGCTCGGACTTCACGTTAGAGGTCCAGGGTTCGATCCCTGAGCCGGTACCTCTGCAAATCGACATATTGGGCTGTAATCATCTTCAACCCGACACAATAATGAGATAATAATAATCATGATTCGGTTTTTTCCGAACCAAAATGACTGGTCTTACCTAAAAAGTCGTCTGGCGAGAAATGATCGCTGTCCCAGACCTGCAGATTCAATCTGCATGGCAGTTTCACTTCCGTTTCATCCCTGGCGAATGCTGATACCTTTTTTCTGACAATCATCAAATGTTCAGCTCTCGAAAAAGTCAAGTGAAATACGAATCTCCAATTAAAATTTCCCTCCCCTGTCAATGAATTATAGTGAGTGTCTGTCTTCTGGATGTCTTCTGGCAGGATCCAACTGTGAAATAATGAATGCGACACACTTTTAGCTTTCTGCATGGAAATGAGGGTCTTAGAAATTTAAAAATAAATGCGGTACATTCCCGTAATGCTGAGTGCGGGGATGTTAATGTTTCTTTCATATCCAGGGAAAATGAAATGTAGGGAAGAGTGTCTTTCGTGAGTTTTTAATTCACGAGTCACAGGAAGGATAATTTTGACAATTCGTGGAAAGCAATTTTATTTGAGTGGAGAAATTTGTTAATGCTTGAAAATGTTTGAAATTATTCAGACTTACATTAACCACGATGCGAGTGTGTTCCAGCTCACGATTAAATCAGGCGATAGCACTCCCGAGTTTGTAACAGGAATGTCCGGGCTCAATTCCTGCTGTCGACATTTTTTGCTAATTTTTTTTTTTTTATTCACGTTTAATTTTTTTTTCTCATCATACTATTTTTATATTCTTCATTTTCATCTTATATGAAAATAATAATAACAAAAATAGAAATGTTTAACTAAATACGAAAAGTAAGCATTTTTTAAAAATAAAATTTCTCTTGCAGTAAATGTGGCAAAGATTCAAAATCTCAATTTTTTTTAGAAGGAAACAATGACTGAAATTAAATATTTTAGCTTTATTTGAATGGATTTAATAGTTAAATGCGATGAAAACAATTTTTGAATAAATAAATAAATCTAAACAAATTCCGGTAGCAGGAATCAAGTCTGAACATTTCGGTTTGATCTACTTAACGATAACTCTTTTTTTTGTGTAAAAACTTATGCGGAATCAGGATTTTTGGGTTTCATTTTATGTTTATTGTTTGAAAATTATTGTTGTTGAATATTATTGTTTTCAACTACAAAAAAATTTGTTAATTTTATAAACAAATGCATAGTTCAACCATTTATAGATAGAAAGTGATCGTTTTTCTTCCTAATCATCTTCAAATTACATAATTGGTGATATTTAGTGACAAAGAATTGTCAATCAATATTATTTGTCTCTTTATAAATAAATTTTATAAACAAATGCATAGTTTGGTCATTTATAGACAGAAACTAATAGTTTTTCTTCCAAACCGTCATCAAATTACAGAATTGGTGATGTTTAGTGATGAAGAATTTGCAATCGATATTATTTGTTCATGTTATAAACAAATTTCATAAACAAATGCATAGTTTAACCATTTATAGAAAGAAATTGATCGGTTTTTTTTTCAAATCATCTTCAAAATACAAACGTAGTGATTTTTAGGAATCAAGGATTGTTAATCCATATTATTTGTTTATGTTATGAAAAAATTTTATAAACAAATTCATACTTTGAATTGTTTGAGAAAATGTAAAGAAAAAAGTTTACTATACCCTTTGACGTAGATATCGGAACATTTTTCGCCTGTCAGGAACTGATTATCAACAAGAGGCACGTTCTCGGTATTCCAAATTATTACACGAAGTTCGAAGTCTTCCGGGGTTTGGGGTGAGATATCAATCGCCGGTTTTGGCGGAAGCTCGTTCATCGGAAACATGTCTATCCACATTTCTAACTTGCCCTGAACAGAACCGTCAAGGAAATTTAGAACCGTCAAATTTTACATCGACTTCAATCCCATCTCCCAGATAATACGTTAGGGGCGGTACTTAAATTACGTAACGGATAATCAACCCTCTTCAACCCCCCACCCCCTGTAGCGAACTTTAACAAAATATTCCCCCCCCCCCCATCTTGCTCTACGTAATTTATCGTTTACAGAAATAATAAGATATGGAACTTGAAAATAGTGGAAATTTGTTTTATTTAAGATGAAAAATTAACACACCCCCACGAGTCCCTGAAAACTACCCTTAAACAAACAATATCAATTCTCCATAAAAACGACTTTTGGGCACTGTATTCTGGTCTGTTCATTACCTCAAATTATTTATATTGATCTAGTGAAATATTTATTAACATTGCTTCATTGATTTTCGATTATTTAAACAAATGAAATTTGTTTAAATAATTTTTTTTCGAAAATTCGTTTTTTTCCTAAAAATTATTACTATTGGCCTCGTTGAATATTTATTAACAATAATGAATTAATTTTTAATTGGAATAGTTATAAAATTAGACACAGGTGCAAGGATTTCTGCTAATGATAAGCCCACAGGTACACTCGAAAGTGTCGATGATGTCTCTTAGGAGAAATATTTTTCGAATAAATTTCAAAACTTATTCAAATATTATATGTTCCTATTAAAAATTGAAACTCAATTGTTGAAACAGTAAAAAAAAAGTTGCAAATTTTGTTGATAAATGATTATTTAAACAAATTAAAGGTTGTTGGAAATCAATAATAATTTATTTTTCATAGAATTGGAAAATACTTTTTAATGAATTTATGTTATTAAAAATAAAAACCGCCAGTTCGACGAATTTTTAGACAAAAAACCCTTATTTCTTAAAAAATGTTGAGAAACATTCCACTGAAGAAATAATAATAAACTTTGATTAAAAAAATGTCAAAAGAAAATTATTCAAACAAATTCCATTTGTTTGAATGATGAAAAATTACTAAATTATTGTTAATAAATATTCCACGAGACCAACAGTAATAATTTTTAGAAAAAAAAAAATTTCGAGAAAAAAATTTAAACATATTTAATTTGTTTAAGTAATTGAAAATTGATCAATCAATGTTAATAAATATTTCACCAGACCAATATAAATAATTTGAGGTAAAAAAAGATGAAGATACAGTTCTTAAAAGATCGTCACCATGCCCTAAAAAATTATTTCAAAAACAGAAAAAAGTGATTTTTTCCCATGAATTTTACATGGGAAACTTCAAGTCAAAACCGGCACTCGTTGAAATCGAAAAAACGAAAAAAGGAAAATGAGGGATTTTCTTTTACCGGATTTGGAACAAAATGGAGGGGGATCGTTGCCCTTTTAAAAAAAAAGTGTTTTTGAACCACCCTAATAATATTTTAAGAAAAATGAAAATGAAAATGAAAAAAAATCACCTAAATTGTTGAACCTTAAAGCCAGAAAACGAATTTTCTGTAAAAAAATTAAATCTTCAAACAGAAAGATAGGAATTTCCAGCAAAAAAATCAATTTCCTACAGAATGGTAAAATTTTCAAACACAGAGATAAATTTTTAACTAAAAATATGAATCTTCAACAAAAAAATATTTTTTCTTAACAAAGTGGTTCAAAAAAAATTTTCAAACTGAATAATTTGAATAAGAAGTAAATTTTCTACAAAGATACTTGAATTTTCAACCCAAAAAGATGAAATTTTAATAATAACAGTTCAATTTTTTTAAAAAAAGGATCAATTTTTGAAAAAAAATATTTAATTCCCAATCAGACGGTCACATTTTCATCGAAGAAAGATTAATTCTTTACTGAAACAGAAGATTTTTTTAATCAAAAGACAAACATTGAAAAATATAGTTGAATTTTCATACAAAAAATATTCAAATTGATTTTTCAGCACGAAATGTGAATTTTCTACGGAATAGTTGAATTTTCAAAAAAGAAATTGATTTTTGGACCAGAAAGGATGACGTTTTAACAAATTTATTGAATTTTCAACTAAATAGTTGCATTATTATCAAAGAAAAATAGTAGAATTTTCATCCAAAAAATATTTCAGTTGATTTTTCAACACAAAATGTGAATTTTTTCTGAAATTGTTGAATTTTCAACAAAAAAGTAGATTTTTAGACCAAAAGAATGACTTTTTCCAAAATTTATTAGATTTTCAACCAAACAATTGCGTTCTTATTCAAGAAATATGAAAAATTTTTTCCACGATTTTCCATGATTATACGTTTTTTTAAGTTATATTGCAAGAAATTTCAATGAAACAATATATTTTTAAAAATTTCTCTCAAGATTATAATTATTTATATTGAAAACAAATTTAATGAACAAATGCAGTAATCAGGCATTCTTCGAAAAAAATATGTTTTTTTCTATGTCGATTTTTTTAAATTAGGATCTTCATGATAATTTTAGCAAAATTCATAATTTTTTAATTATGCTTATGATTTTTTCAAACAAATGCATTATTTGGGCCTTTTTTCTGGAAAGATTTTTAAATTTTTTGAATAGATTTCAAAAATTCTCGAGGCTTTCACAGGATTTTGAAGATTGTAGGGTATTTTAAAAGATTCCCAGGAATTTGTAATTTGAAGAAATTTTGAAGGAGTCTAAAGATTTTAAGGAACTCAAAAAAACTATTTTTAACTTCTAAGGATTTCAGAAATAAGAAAAAGACGTAGGTTTTTCAAAATATTGAAAAGAAAGAAAACTCTAATGATTTTCTTTTTTTTTTTGAAAAACAAACTCTAATTTTTAATTATTTAGAAAATAATTCCTTTAAATTTCAAAACTAAATATAGAGTATTGTGATACAATGTTTTTGAATTTTGCATGATTACAATATTTCAGAAAAAAATCGAGTAAGTTTAGTAGCTATTTTTGCAAGATTGAAAAAAAAAAGAATCATTTCAGGAAATTTTAAAGGTTTCAAGACAATGAAAAATTTTTCTTTGGATTAATCATGCATTCAAAATAATTCTTCATTTTGAAAAATTGATCATCAGACATTATTTTGAAAAATTTCAAACATTTGAAAAGATTTGAATTTTTTTTTAAATAATCTGAATAGATATTTAGAAGATTGAGAAGTTTTTAAAAGATAAGGAAAGAACTTAAAATTGAAAAAAAAATTAAAAGTTCTAAAACAGAATGTAGATTTTATGATTCGTGGAAAAATTTCCAATGATTGTTCACTTTGGCAAAAATGAATCCTAAAAGAAAATTTAGAAAGATTTCAAAACATTCCTAAAAACTTACAAAATCAGAGAAAGAGAATCCTCAAGATTTTGAATGAAATTTTGTTAATTTTTTAAAAATGTTAGAAAAACTTCGAATCTTTGTAAAAGATATTTTCGATTCTTATAAAATTTGAAGATATAAAAATATGGGAAAATATGAAAAGGTTTCCGAAAATGTATCAAATATTTTACAATATTTTCCAAACTTTTACAAGTCCTAAATATCTTTTGAACACACTTGAATTTTTTCAAATATTTCGTAATATTTTTCAAAGTAAGAAAAAATTCTTTAAAATCATCTAGATTCTTCTTCTATTCATCTGAAATCTTCATGAATCTTTTGAATTTTTCTCCAGAATCTTAGGACAATTATTTTTATATAACTTTATAAATAAACTGATAATACTGATTTTCTTGTTCTTAGATCTCAGAATCGAATGTTATTTTGAGTTTAAGTATTAGGAAATTAGGAAAAAAAATTAGTTATACGAAATTTTTATTCTGTATGTATATTTTTTACATAATTTTTATTTAAAACCTCAGTACCTGCTCAAGCCCTAGTCTCTTGTGGTTGAAAAGTGGTCGTCTTTCAAGATGCTCAGGTACTAAAGCACAGCCGCAGATAGGGAACTCATCCCAATTATGAAGGACGTTTAAAGCCATACAATCTTCCCTTTCTAGACTCAAAGTGAAGGAAATAAGAAGGAAAGTAGAACTGTAGAAGAGCTTTATTTAAGATTTATTTCCTCATTTTTCAAAACCTTCTTTTATTAGCATTTACGTTTAGTTAGCTGTTTTTTAGTTTATGAATTGTGAAACAATTTACTAGGCTTGGTAACGACAAATAATATTTTTGAATCAGCGCAGTGTCCACTATAATTTTCCAAATTTAACTTTAAAATTAAATTTTGAATACGATTGTAACACTCACGAAATAAGATATCAAATTGAAAAATCGAGAAACTATATAAAAGGCGCTAAGAAACATTTATTTATCCTGGAGACCTAAAAAAAAAATTTAGAATTTTAATTTTTGAAGAATACATCTGGATGTAAATTTTTTCTTCAGTTTTTCCAATTGAAGGAAAAAAAAAATTGATTAGCAGTTCGAACTCGAAACCACACCCACGACGGGCCAACAGCACGCAGTATTCCCGAACGGTCACGAAGGCAAAAACGTATTTAAAAAAAAAATAGATTTTGATCCGTTTTCCACTTTAACTGCTCTGTTCGTCAGTTTTTGACATTTTTATTTAAAATTCTCCGGAAATGAATCTTAAAATGTCCTTTGATTGACAGAGTGACAGAATTTCCAAAAAATATATTTTTTTAAATTGTAATTGATTTTTTTTCCTGATGTACAATATGAACTGGATTTTGGTAACTTCCAACATTTCGTTTATCGAAGGAATTTCGAGCAAATACTCCTCACAAGATATGAAAAAAGTAAAAAAAAAAACATTTCTAACGTTTACAACTATTTGAATATTTTTGAAAAATCGAAAATTGAAATTTTGATTACACTGAAAATAATAAAAAATTTCATTTTGCGGTCAAACTATGTAAAATAGAAGAAAAGAAGAGAGAAAAAAATTACGCATTTAGGAATGCTCTACAAATTTGGTATTAATCATTTTTTATAGGATGCGCATTTTTTGCTTAGTTCGTAAAAAATAACATTAAAAATACAGAATTTTTTGATAAAACACGTAGTTTTTGTTTTAATCGTGAAAAATAACATTGAAAATAATAAAAAAAAATTCCTGACAAACGACACAAGCTATGAAAAAAATAAGATAAAAGTTGTTCAATCAAAAATATCTACAAACTTGTCATTAAACATTTTTTTTTTTGCTAGAATGCGTAGTTTTTCTCCTATTCGCGAAAAACTATATTGAGAATAAATACATACAATTTTTGGACCTTAAACGAAAAAAAGTCAAAAATGTAATAAAAAGAAATATAAGAAATTCATCCAAATTTGTCGGATATACATTTTGAATAGGATGCGTAATTCTTCTTTTAATCGTAAAAAATAACATTCAAAATTAAAAAAATAATATTTTTAAAAAGGACACAATAAGAGAAGAAAAAAATGAAAAGACAAAAGTTGTTCAAAAAAAAATATCTTAAAATTTTCTATATAAATATATTGAAAATAAAAAAAAATAACTTTTTGGAAAAAGGACACAATCTGTAATAATATTTTATGTAACAAAAATTTTCGACTAAATTATATTGACAAATTTGCTTCGAACCTTCTTACGCTAGGAGGCGTATTTTTAGTTAAAACCCTAAAAAATATCATTAAAAATTAAAAAATCAAATTGATGGAAAAGCGACACAAGTTGCAATAAAATGGTTTAAAAAATTTTTTTTAGGATGCGCCCTTTTTTAAATTGTAAAAACAAGACTATGAAAATAGTTTTCTTTCAATACCAATGCCTATTAGGAATCGTAATAATATACACTTTTAGAATTGGTAAATTTTTGGTGAATTGCCGAATGAGCTTTAACAAAAGAGAATTCACAATCACCAAATTCCGCTGTATCAGAAAACAAATAATACAAATTTTTCGAGAATAGGTTTTAAAGTCTTACTCTGTCAATCGAAGGACACTCTAAAGCTTATTCGCTAATAAAATTAATTTTTTCAAACTGACAAATGGAGCACGAGATGGAGTAAAAAACGCATTAAAATCGATTTTTTTCATAAAAGTCACTTTTTTCATTTACTTTGAAAACTGAAGTAGCTATAATTTTTGACTAAAGGCAAAAAGATGTACAATTATATCCTGATATGTCCTTTAAAAATTTAAATTCGAACAGTTTTTGGAAAGGCTCCAGGGGACTTTCATTATGAATGAGAAAATTTTATGTGCCCTTATCACATTTGTCCCCTCAATAATTTCAAATATTCCTAGAAATTGTTTGAAGTTTTTTCAAAACTTCGAAAATCCATGAAAATTCTTTGATATTACTCTAAATCCTTGAAATCCCATAAAAATGTCTTGTAATTCTTCAAAATCCATGCAAATTTCTTCAAATTCCTGAAAATTGCATAAAATACCGTAAAAACGTTTCTAAAACCCTTAAAATTTTAGGAAGTCTTTTTAAGAAAAATTTTAGGAAAAATCTCGTTAAATTCTTTGAACTTTTTGTGATTCTTTGACATACTTCGTACCTTAAAACCCCTTGAAATTTGTTGAAAACCTTCAAAATCATTAAAATTCAAAATCATCAAATTAGAATGAAATCCCCTACTCTTATTTTTTGTTTTATCAACCGAAAAAATAGAATTGACATTTATCGTTTTTAAAGCTGATACACTATTGTCCAGTTAAGGGGGTCATCCCATATGATAGCCTTTTTTGTAAAGGTTTTTTCGAAAATTTGTGTAGCGAAATTAAAGAACACAGAGCTTCAAAATTTGTAATATATATTTATTCAGTCTTTAGTAGTGGCTCTGAATTTTTATATGCAAAAATATGATCTTGATCGCGAGTTTCATTGAGCGGATGGTAACCATATAAAAAAGGTGGGTCAACGGCGACCATGATTCTGTCAGATTGGCTTATCCGAAATCAAAGAACAAAATTGGATGTTAATCTATAGGTGGATGGCTATCGCTGGAACTAGGATTTTTTGAAAATCTTGAAAATATAATTTTTTATATGCTTTCAAACATTAGGACCCAACATTTCATGATTGTAAGTATTTCTTTATGAAAAACGAAACGGTTCAATATTTTTCAAAAATCCTAGTTCCGGCGATAGCCGTACGTGTGCTGAATGTAGCATCAAAATTCGAAAGTATATACATGATCTAGATTGGATTTATGCGAAAAAAAATCGATTTTTTGAAACCGTCGCACGGGATGACCCCCTCAAAGAACAGTATCCTAATGAACTGATTAATTGACTGAACAACTTTTTAATCCATTTACTGCAGAACATTCTCATTGAGTAGTATTAGTACTTATCTCTGAGAACACTTCATTAAAACGAGAAAAGCTCTGAATGCAAATTGGTTAATTGGCCATGAAATGAAAGAAGGAATGAAATTAAGGAGAGAATAAAATTACAGGAGAAGAATGGTATGTCTATTGTAGCTCTTACCCTCCTCTTTTATGTTCGCAGCAAAAGGAAACTTTCGTTTTCCTATCTTGACACAATTTTCCTGATAGTCGGGCGCCGGCAAATTGTTCTTCTGGCATAAAAAGTCCAGTATCTGAGTAGGTTTTTCCCGATCTCGCCATGCATTGTATCCCGTGGTATTATAGGTTCCCGCGATTCCGCATTGCGCTCGGTGTTTGCTGTAAAATCGATTCTCGATGTCGACCTTTGTCTCGCCAATCAAATCATCAGGTGTAGTCGCATCGTAGTCCCAAACTTGTATCGTCAATAGATAGTCCTTCGGAAATTTCGCTTCCATTTCAAACAATCTATGGAACAATCGGATACTATTTTATGTGTCGATATCTGTTTCTGCTGATAACCCCCCAATGGTGGATTTGTTTGTTCAATTTATTTCTTTTTTTTTTTTTTTTTTTTTTTGCATATCGCGCGGAAATTATTTTGAATCCACAATAAAACAAAACCATTTTTTAATTATATTTAGAGGTGGTGCAAGGCCCATTAAGTTTAACAAGTATTTCCCATAAGAGACCGTACTTAAATTACGTAACGGCTCAAGGGGGAGGAAAGGGTCAAGTGATTTTTTTACGATTTTTTTCTAATGCATTGTGTTCTATGTTGCAGTTTTGTTGTCCTATATCTTCAACTCCTAATAGTTCTTCAAAAGAGTCTTTAAAAGTCTTTTCAAAAGCGTCTACTATCCCGTCTATATCATATAGAATTTCACCTTTGCTGTTTCTCATGCTGGCAAACTCTGTACTTTTACTTACCTTCAACTGTTTATATAATAGTTTCATAATTTCTTCATTTATGTATTCATGTATTTATGTATTATTCATTTTAAAAGTCTTTTCAAAAGCGTCTACTATCCGGTCTATGTCATATAGCATTTCACCTTTGCTGTTTCTCATGCTGACAAACTCTCTACTGTTACTTTCCTTCAACTGTTTATTCAATAGTTTCATAATTTCTTCATTTATGTATTTATGTATTATTCATTTTAAAAGTCTTTTCAAAAGCGTCTACTATCCGGTCTATGTCATATAGCATTTCACCTTTGCTGTTTCTCATGCTGACAAACTCTCTACTTTCACTTTCCTTCAACTTTTTATTTAATAGTTTCATAATTCCTTCATTTATGTACGTGATTTTCGGAAATTCACAAATGAAGCAAGTAACTGGCAGAAATTGTACAGAAATTTAATATGAATTTAACTTTACGCGCCAAAAAAAACTGGTGAGTGAGAAAAGGAACCTAGCCAACAACAGTTTTTTTTAAAGTCAGGGAATAGTCAAGAATTAAAAAAAAATATCGTTAAAGTCAGGCAATTTATATAACTTTAAATAACTGTCAAGCTGAATAAATTTTAAAATTTTCAGTTTTATATTCTGGTCTTTAAATATTATTGGTCAGGAAAAATGAATCATTGGCCAGGGAAAAATTAGAGAATTTTTCAAATTAAGTTTTGGGGTTACTCTGATATAACATTCTTGTTAGTAATTTATTTGCTTTTTATTTATATTCCTCTTTTTGCAGTTGCTTCCTCATGAAAATTACCTTTTTTGTTGTAAATTTAATTATTTATTTGAAAAATCAACAGTTTTGTTAAAAAGTCGATCTTTCTGCTTGAAAATTCCACTATTTCGTGGAAAATTTACCATTTGAAAGAAATTCATATTTTGCTTTTGAAAAATCAATTGAAATCTTTTTTGGATAGAAATCCCACTACTTTTTTGAAAATTTATCTTTTTGCTTTGAAAATTCATCTGCTTCAGTAGAAATTTCATATTTCTTGTTTTATTTTATTTATTCAACTGGTTGGTTAAAAATTCAATAATTTTATTGAAAAGTCATCCTTTTTGGTCGAAATTTCAATTGTTTTCTTGAAAAATCACCTGAAATCTTTTTTGGATGAAAATTCGACTATTTTTTTGAAAATCATTTTTTTTCATATAAAAATCCATCTGTCTGAATAGAAATTTCATATTTCTTGAATAAGAATGCAATTGTTTGGTTGAAAATTCAATAAATTTGTTGAAAATTCAATCTTTTGGTCCAAAAATTTACTGTTTTCTTGAAAATTAAACTATTTGGTAGAAAATTTACCTATCGAAAAAAAATTCACATTTCGTGATGAAAAATCAACTAAAATCTTTTTTGGATGAAAATTCGCCTATTTTTTTTATCACTCATCTTTTTTGTTGAAAAATGCATCTGTCTGAGTAGAAAATTAATATTTATTTGATAATAATGCAACCATTTGGTTGAAAATTCAATAAATTTGTTTAACGACATCCTTTTTGGTCCAAAAATCTACTTCTTTGTTGAAAATTTAACAATTTCAAAGAAAATTTACCTTTTGAGGAAAATTAATATTTTGTGTTGAAAAATCAATTTGAATCTTTTTTGGATGAATATTCAACAATATTTTTCGATATTTGTCTTTCTGATTTAAAAAAATCATCTGTTTTAGCTAAAAATTGATATTTCTTGGATGAAAATGCAACTGTTTGATTGAAAATTAATTTATTTTTCAAAGTCATCCTTTTTGTATGAAAATTCAATTATTATTATCGAAAATTCTAGTTCCTTTGTAGAAAATTTACTTCTTATTTAAAATCTTTTGTTTGAAAATTTTATTTGAACCACTTTGTTGACAAATCATTTTTTTGTAGAAGATACATATTTATATTTCAAAATTCATCTCTTTGGTTATAATTTGACTATCTAGTTAAAAGCTGATCTTTCTTAGTTGAAAATTTAACTACTTGGGTAAAAGTTGAACTATTCTGTTGAAATTTTTTCTACACAATAAATTTACCAGGATCTCAAGGGATTTAATAGAAATTAAAATATTTCAAGGGATCTCATAATCTCTTACTGTATTTAAAAGAACATTGAAGATTTAAGGAAATTTTCAAATACTTTGAGGTATTTTTAAAGTTCTTGAATATTTGAGGCTATTTTAAAAGATTTCAAAGAATTCCCAAAATATAAATCTATTCCAAGGGATGTAAAAGGATTTTCAAAATTTTAGGATATTTCAAAATATTGCAAGGAGTTTCCAATATATTGTCAGGGCTTGAAGAAATTTCAAGAGATGCCAGAAGATTTTCCGAATTTTAAGATTTTTTAAATGATTTTAGGCAATTTTTAAGTCACGAACAAAATATCAACGAATTTCCGAAGATTTTCCAGGATTTAAAATACTTTAAAGAATTTTAAAAATTTCAAAGAGTTTGAATTATTTTACGCCATTTGTGAATATTCCAAGAAATTTTTTAGTGAGTACAAAAAAATCCGAAAAATTTCAAGGATTTTCAGGTCTTTAACATTTTTTTTTTAACTTGGAAAAATTCATTTCATTTTTTTCAATCTAAGGGCCGTTTTCTAGCTCTTTTATGTTTGAAAAATATTTCGAAAAGTTATTTCAAGTCTAAAATTCAAAAATTTAACATTAGCCTCTTCTTGCTGCCAAACGGCAATGGAAATTGAAAGAGATTCAGCAGCTCTTTGTTGATATTTCAGTCGCATTGCTGTTTACATTGCTCATGCCGCAAATATTTGTGGATTTCACGTAAATGGAATTTCAGAAATTTCGCTTTAGAATAGGTGGTTGGGTAAATTTGGGTTAAATTTCACTTTCCTGGCACTTGTTCCATTGTTGTGACGAATGCTTCAGTCGCTAGGTTGTGTTAGTTCTAGTTGGTACTTTGTGGTGGTTCATAAATGGAACCTAATTAAACATACGTAGTTGGTTCACCTCAGTAACGACTCTAATTTTAATTAATGTACTATACCTTCTATTGCCCGTCGCTGGCGCAATTTTCTCTGCGTATGTAACTTGACATTAAAATCCATTTAAAACTAACTTTCAGAAGCTATTTATGATATTATTGTTTCAAATTTGGAAAATGCTTATTTTTGCTCATTATAAATTTGGAAAATCTCCACCAAATCCTCTTCAGCTATATGTAAATTATTTCTTCTGTGTCGGTGGTGTGAAGGGAATGTTATAAGATCAACTCAGATTCAGAAGAGAATGTGGAAAGTTTTATTGATCTATTTTATCAGTCAGTATTTTGCGTTGAATATATTTTTACTTCTTTTTTTTCTTATGTTTTTGTGAGATAATATTTATTTGTTATGTTTTTTAAATAATATATTATAACTTATTAAGAATTATTACTCCTACATATGTTTCAATGCTTTTTCTATTTTGAATATGGCGCCAGATGTCCTTTTAAATCGATTTAGTGATCGATCAGGATACCACGCGGCGCTGATTGTACTGTTTCTGTTTACTTTTTTTCGACCTTTGAAAAACGTTTTATTTTATTAATTTTTGAATATTTATCGCGAGTGTTGACGTTCCGGAGGGACTTTCGCCCTAAAATATGGATATGTGCTTCCTGTGGGGAGAAAAATTGTCCCCCGACATCCTCCCGGTGCGCCAGCATTCGAAAGCAATTTTTTGAGGTGAGTTTTGTAGGTTGGATTACCCCCTACATGAGCCTTAAATCCACCCACGCAATAGAACTCAACTCGAGAAAGCTGGAAAAACCCGTTGAATTATTTCCGATCTTAGTCCGTGGGAATTTAATCATTTGTCAAAAAAAAATCAAAGTTATAGCGACTTCGATTCTTCAAAAAGGTCCTTGGGTTCCGGATTATTATTATAACATCCCCAAACGTCCATCCACCCACAAGAAATAAATTACATATGGCAGTTAAGATTTGGTAAAGATTTTCCAAAATTGTAATTAGCAAAAAAAAAGTTATTTCCACAAAATGCAAAGTTATTGTGTTAACGATTTTTTCAGAGAAACCTTAGGCTATATAATGTACCGATAATACTCCATCAAACCCACCCACGTATTAGAAATATTTCTAAAAAACTGCAAAGACTCTCAATATTTTTCCATCTCATTTTTTGAAAAAATACGATTATTCACATAAATGGAAGACATTACCAACCATTTCTGACAAGATGTAAATAAAAGTTTTTTATTCTTTATCCCAAAGACATTCTGACTCTTATAGTTTTTTTCTAAACCTCAATTCAAGTTGAAATCCAAAAGTTCAAGTCGATCAGATTTCATAGTGGCCGTTGAGCACTATGAAAACGATTTGAAACTGTTTTTTCAGATTATTCTTGAAAAACAGTTTTCGAGACAAGTTTTTTAGTACTTATTTCAAAGGCATTCTGTCTCTTATGGCTTCTTTCTAAACCTGAGTTCGAGTTGGAATCCAAAGGCCCAAGACGATCAAACTTCATAGTGGCCGTTGAGCACTATGAAAACGATTTGAAACTGGTATTTTTTCACATTATTCTTGAGAACCAGTTTTCCAGAGAAGCTTTATATTATTCATTACAAATACATTCTGTCTCTTATGGCTTCTTTCTAAACCTGAATTCGAGTTGGAATCCAAAGGCTCAAGTCGATCAGACTTCACAGTGGCCATTGAGCACTATGAAAACGATTTGAAACTGGTCTTTTTTCACATTAGTCTTGAAAACCAGTTTTCGAGATAAGCTTTTTATTATTAATTGAAAACTGGCCACTATGAAGTCTGATCGACTTGAGCCTTTGGATTCCATCTCGAATTCAGGTTTAGAAAGAAGTCATAAGAGTCAGAATTTCTTTGGGGTAAATAATAAAAAACTTGTCTCAAAAACTGGTTTTGAAGAATAATGTGAAAAAAACCAGTTTTAAATCTTTTTCATAGTGCTCAACAGCCACTATGAAGTATGATCGACTTGAGCCTTTGGATTACAATTCGAATTCAGGTTTAGAAAGGAGCCATAAGAGACAGAATGTCTTTGGAATAAATAATAAAAAACTTGTCTCGAAAACTGGTTCTCAAGAATAATGTGAAAAAACAGTTTCAAATCGTTTTCATAGTGCTCAACGGCCACTGTGAAGTCTGATCGACTTGAGCCTTTGGATCCCAATTCAAATTCAGGTTTAGATAGAAGCCAAAAGAGACAGAATGTCTTTGGAATAAATAATAAAAAACTTGTCTCGAAAACTGGTTCTCAAGATTAATGTGAAAAAAGACCAGTTTCAAATAGCTTTCATAGTGCTCAACGGCCACTGTGAAGTCTTGAGAAGACTTGAGCCTTTGGATTCCAACTCGGATTCATGCTCAGAAAAAAGCCATAAGAGTCAGAATGTCTTTTGAATAAATAATAAA
>CAKNXH010001626.1:147242-177923 GCA_932178445.1 Andricus quercusramuli
GTTTTCATAGTGCTCAACGGCCACTGTGAAGTCTTGAGAAGACTTGAGCCTTTGGATTCTTTGGTTGAAAATTCAACATTTTCTGAAATAATTTTTATCACATGCGACTCGACGTGTATAAAGTTGTTTAAAAATTAATTTTCTATCCGAAAAAGTGGGTTATTTTAGTCTAAAGTTTATAATCTGTATAATATGCAATGGTTAGATATCCCGAGGTTTATTCTGTTTCTTGAAATCAATAGAATTAATAAAAATTAATAAATTATTTAAAAAAATAAATAAATTATTAAATCAACCTACCTGCCAAAGGTTGGATTCAATTGGTTGGGAATATAATTTTTTCTATCGTTAATTGCATTTTTCCCGAGGCTGATACGGAGGTACGGATCAGATTTTCCAGTGAGAGGATCGTTAGGGTGTAAGTTGATACCTAATTGGAGAGGACAAAAATGCATCATTAAAATTAAATTAACCATCTCATACAGTATCATTATAAAATGTAATTTTAATTAGAAATCATTTTAATGACATCAATATTAAAATTATATTAAAATTATTATGATAAACAAATAATAAGAAGGTGTTAGAATCCTTCAGTAGAGAAATTTGTTTCTGTTATTAAGAAATTTTTAAATAACCAAAATAGACAGCGGTTCAGAAATAGAAAAAAAATATTTTAAAAAACTTAATTAACATTTCACTTTATTATTTTTGTAGATATATACCAACCAATACCAACAGTAGTGAATAATGATATCAACAAATTTTGAAAATCATAAAAAATTTATTTAGAAAATTGTGAAAAAAGTTTGGTTTCATGGATATTTTTTTACAGAAATTTCACAGTCCTGGATGCTCTCAGAAAAGGGAAAATGTGGCGGTTTTTCACGAAAATGAGGGAATAATAAGGGAATAAATTTTTTTTAAATAAAATTAATATAAGAACCGTATTATATGGAAAACGCTTTAAATCTCTAAGATTTCAAGTCGAAATATATTGAATTTTCAAGAAAAAAAAAAAAAAAAAAAAAAAAAAAACGATAAGTTGTTAACCAAATATGGAATAGTTAAATCTTCAGTTGATGAAATTATTTGGGAAAAAACGCATTTTCAGCCGAAAAATTAAATTTTCAACTAAAGAGATGGAAATTCATGAAAAAAGAAATTTGCAATGAAATATTTTAATTATTAAATAAGTAAATATAAATTTTTTAATTATTATATTCGGGATATTAAAAAATTTTTTAAATTTTTTTTATTAAATTTAACATTTATATACGGAAAATAAAAAATTTATAATAAATTTTTTTTCATTTTGGACGAAAAAGATGTCTTTTTAGGAAAATAGTTGCATTTTTTAAAAAAAGGCAACTATTTTCAACTAAAAAAGATGATTTAACAAAATACTTGTATTATTAAAAAAAAAATTGAAAAAAAAAATTCAATTTTTTACTCAATGGTTGAACAAAAATCCAGAAAGTTCGAATTCAAATCCAAAAAGACGAAAGCGCAAAAAAGCATTTGAACTTTAAAAAAATGAGGTGAATTTTCAACAAAATAGGTCAATTTTGAACAGAAGAATTAAATTTGGAACAAAATATTGAATTTTAAATCGAACAGTGGAATCTTCAATTGAATAGTTAAATTTTCAACCAGAAGCTCGATTTTTCAAACAAAAAATAATATATTTTAACCAGAAAAAGTTACATTTTCAACAAAATGGTTCAATATTTTTAATCGAATAATTAAATTTGGAACAAAATAGTGAATTTTACATATAAATGTGAAATTTTTAATCAAATATTTAAGTTTTCAACCAAACGATCGATTTTTCTAACAAAAAATATTAAATGTCAATCAGAAAAAATTGCATTTTCAACCAAATAGTTTAATTTTCAAAAAAAAAATTATTAAGTTTGGAACAAAATAGTGGATTTTAAATCAAACAGTGAAATTTTCGAATAAATAGTGGAATTTTCAATTAAACGGTCGATTTTTCAAACAAAAAATATTATATTTTAACCAGAAAAAGTTATATTTCCAACAAAATAGTTCAATTTTCAACCGAATAATTAAATTTGGAACAAAATAGTGAATTTTAAATATAACAGTAGAATTTTTAATTAAATAATTAAATTTTCGTCCAAACGATCGATTTTTCAAACAAAAAAGATTATATAGTGAATTTTAAAAGCAAAAACAAGAAAGATGAATTTTCAAGCATGAAAGATGAATTTTTTACAAAAAAATAATTTTCAATCCAGAAGCAACAATTTTTTATCCAAAAAGACAAAAGCTCAAAAAAATGTTCAAGCTTTCAAAAAAATAAGTTGAGTTTTTAACGGAATAGTTCAATTTTAAACAAAATAATTAAATTTAGAACAAAACAGTGAATTTTGAATAATGCAGTGAAATTTTCAATTATATAGTTAAATTTTCAATTAAACGGTCGATTTTTCAAACAAAAAAGATTATATAGTAAATTTTAAAAGCGAGGGCAAGAAAGATGAATTTTCAAGCATGAAAGATGAATTTTCTACAAAAAAAAAAGAATTTTTAATCCAGAAGCAAACATTTTTTATCCAAAAAGCCAAAAGCTCAAAAAAGACATTTAATCTTTCAAAAAAATAAGTTGAATTTTTAACTAAATAGTTCAATTTTCAACAAAATAATTAAATTTGGAACAAAATATTGAATTTCATATCAAGCAGTGGAATTTTAAATTAAATATTTAATTTTTTAACCAAACGATCGATTTTTTAAACAAAAAATAATAAATGTCAACCAGAAAGAGTTGCATTTTCAATCAAATAGTTCAATTTACAACAAAATAATAGAATTTCGAACAAAATAGTAAATTTTAAATCAAACTGTGGAATTTTCCATTAAATAATTGAATTTTCAATTGAACAGTCGATTTTTCGAACAAAAAAGATTAATCTTCAATAAAGAAGCGTTAAATTCCTAACCATATAGCGAATTTATCAAGTGAAACCAAGAAAGATGAATTTTCAAGCATGAAAGATGATTTTTCTACCCAAAAAAAAAAGAATTTTCAATCCAGAAGCAAAAATTTTTTATCTAAAAAGACAAAAGCTCAAAAAAACATTTAAAATTAAAAAAAGTTGAATTTTCAACAAAATAGTTAAATTTTCAACAAAATAATTAAAGTTGGAACAAAATATTGAATTTGAAATCAAACAGTGGAATCTTCAATTGAATAGTTAAATCTTCAACGAAATGGTCGATTTTTGAAACAAAAAATATTATATTTTAACCAGAAAAAGTTACATTTCCAACAAAATATTTCAATTTTCAACCGAATAATTGAATTTGGAACAAAATAGTGAATTTTAAATTAAACCGTGAAATTTCCGATTAATTATGTAATTTTCAACCAAACGATCGATTTTTCAAACATAAAATATTAAATGTTAACCGGAAAAAGTTGAATTCTCAACCAAATAGTTCAATTTTCAACAAAAGAATTAAATTTGGAACGAAATAGTAAATTTTGAATCAAACATTGGAATTTTCAAATGAATAGTTAGATTTTCAATTAAGCGGTAGATGTTTCAAAAAAAAAAAGAATAATCTTTAATAAAAAGCGTTAAATTCTTAATTATACAGTGAATTTTAAAAACAAAACCAAAAAAGATGAATTTTCAAGCATTAGAGATGAATTTTCTACAAAAAAAAAGAATTTTCAATCCAGAAGCAAACCTTTTTTATCCAAAAAGACGAAAGCTCAAAAAAACATTTAAATTTTCAAAAAAATAAGTCAAATTTTTAACTAAATAGTTCAATTTTCAACAAAATAATTAAATTTGGAACAAAATATTGAATTTCAAATCAAACAGTGGAATTTTTAAATAAATATTTAAATTTTCAACCAAACGATCGATTTTTCGAACAGAAAATATTTAATGTCAACCAGAAAGAGTTGCGTTTCCAATCAAATAGTTCAATTTTCAACGAAATAATTAAATTTGGAACAAACTTTTCTCCTTAATTTCAAACATTGGAATTTCCAAATCAATAGTTCAATTTGCAGTTAAGCGTTCAATTAAAAAAAAATATGTAGATACATATTAAATGACAACCAGAGAAAGTTGCATTTTCAACCAAGCAGTTCAATTTTCAAAGAAATAATTAAATTTGGAACAAAATAGTGAATTTCAAATCAAAAAGTGGAATTTCCAATTGAATAGTTACAATTTCAACCAAGCGGTCTATTTTTCAAACAAAAAATATTAAATGTCAACCAGAAAAAGTTGCATTTTTAACCAAATAGTTGAACTTTTAACATGGAAACTTTTTGAGTTAATTGTTTTCGTTTTTGAATGGAGAACAAAACATAAGAGGGTGAAAATAAAAAAATTGACAAAAACTTCTCGGGAGAAAATTACACTCTTATTTCAAATGATAGGGGAGAGTGTGGAGTTGTGGGCCGTGGGGAGTCGTGGGCCACCTCAACCTACGCCAATTTGTGGGTGGTAGGATCGCTTTAATCACTGCCAAAAGACTCTCTTTGTATGAGTTCACTTTTGTGAACTCGACCCATAGTCTCAACAGGCGTGGTTAGTATTTTGACATTGTTGATTGAAGAAATCAAAATAAAAGTTTGTGTGCAACTCAAGTTGTTAATATTCGAAGTCCCGTTGTGCAGCATATTTCAAAGGTAAGTTAGTGCAAAATATTCCTTGAGCAATTGGCTTTGAATTCAATCAAACAATTTCGGTAAAACATTCATTGTGTGTATGGCAATTCGGCCATTTCGTAAATGTCGGCTGTGGGGAGTTGCGGGCCACCGTTAGTGGGGAGTCATGGGCCACAGGTTCTCAATGCGTATTTCAATTTTTTAAGTGAACCTTCTTTTCTCTTGTTCTGAAAAATGATGTTAGAGTGAATTTAGAATGTCAATTGTGTTGAAACAATGAATGTCAATCGGAACAACACAGTTCACTGCAACATATGCCAATGTGCGGCGCACTTGAAATGTGCCAACATGAGGACCGAATATTAGACGCGCATACATTGTGAATCAGAATAATTTTTTGTTAATCTTTTTAAAATCATTAATTTTTATTTACTGCAACTTTAGTAAACATAAACTACTGGAATATGCCATTTTCTTTTATTTTTTGTCATGGCCCACAACTCCCCACCAAAATCACAAATATCGATTTTTATAAGATTTGCGTCATCCTAAATATTTCTCGCGCATTAACGAATTTTCTTAATTGTGGTCTCCAGTTGATATACTGAGAAGTTTACTACAAATAGCAGTTCATTCATTGACAATTGATGAATGTTCCGAGAAGTTATGTCTTGAAAACAAAGGGTGGCCCACAACTCCCCACTCTCCCCTATGGCTTTTTTATTTCGCACACCTGGGGCATGGAAATGCGCTCCTAGAAGAAACAAATAAAAATAAGAAATAAATATATAAATAAATATATTTTAGATTCCGAAGGAAGAATAGAAAATGATATTTAATAATATCCAGGAATCGCAACAGTGAATAGGAAATTTAGGAGAAAACAAACTTATTCTTATAACTTTTACCATTTTTCAGTTTGTTTTCCATGGAGATAATATCGAGAGAAATCTGAGAAAATATAATAAAGATATTATAAATAATTTTTGTCTATTAAATTTTTCAATCATCTTCAATGAGAATAAAACATAAAAAGCGAGTAACTCAATATCTGTTCGAAAGAAATGAATTTCTATAATTTTAATAATATCAAAGCTGAATCATGAACTATTTTTGACTTGTGATTTAATTTTGTTCCATTTAAATTAAATTCGAAGCACATGTCTTATCAGACCTGGAGAAAATATGAGAAATGTAAAATATTTCTTGTAAAGCAATTGTAGGTTTTCTCAAAGTCTTTTTTATGCCTTTTTTATCGTATAGCAGAATCTCACATTCATACAATTTATTGCACGAGGCTCTCTTTATACCAGGATTGGTGTGCATAATTTGCATTTGAAATAACTACACCTTTTATGACGTATAGCCGCACGAGTAGATGAAGAGGCTCTTGTGGAGGGTAATCATTGCAGAGACCATCCGCTGTATTTCGACCCGTTTTTGTTTTGCATGGCAATTTTTCAGGATGCGGCCATCGGTATATCGCTATAAATCCCTGAAATTTTATTGCCATTTTGAGAATTTGCATATTTCATTTTCAAAATTAAGCCATGGTACAGCATTTTTTTTAATGGAAGTCCCTGAACTGTTAGATTCCTAGATTCACACAAACCAGACCTTCACTAGTTGACTAAAGCTTTCTAAATTTCACTTAGCATTGTTCCACTTCCCCTCTCTTCCCCTAATTCCAAGCTTCTCCTATTTCCCCTACAATGAATTCCTCTACTTCCCTTCTCCTCACTTTCCATACTTCACCATCACTCGATCCCACTCACTTCTACTCCTCCCGCTCTCCCTCACACTCCTACGTCCCCTCCCCTCGCTTGTCTAATTCAGATTCCTTCCTCTACATCCCTTCTCCTCACTTTACGTAATTCACCTCTCCTCACTTTCCCTACTTCACCTACCCTCGCTTCCTTTCAACAGCTCCACAACTTTTCTCACTCCACCTCTTCTCGACCTCATTGCCTCCTCACGTCCTCTACTCGGCTTTCCCTCAGTTTTCCTACTCACCTTTCCCTTGCTTTCCTAACAACTCTCTACATCAGGGATGGCCAACGAGAGGTTCTGACGCTTCTCCTTTCCTCCGGTTTCTTCCCCTTCTCCGAGCGCCTTACCGAGAGTTCTCCTCTTCTCGTTTCGTTATACTCGCGCCTCGAGGGTAAACGAGGGGCTGGAGCGTCTTTCGAGGCCGTTCGGCTTCGCCCGCCCAGCAGCCGAGGAGACTCGACCCCTCTCCACACCGCGCTCGCCACATGGTCCCAACGAAGGTGGTGAGAGAGGGGATCACGAACTGATAGATTTGTACTCTCTTACTCTCGCGTTGGACATCCCTGCTCTACATGCTTCCCAGCTTCAGCTGCCCCGCTACTCGCACCTCACCACCTTTTGCTTCCCTTCGCATATCTTCGCTTACTTCCTGGTACTCCCCCTACCCTCGCTTGCCTACTTCAGCTCTCTCACTACTCCCATTTCACCTCACGACGCGTCTGGACGCTTTCCTCCACTCACTTTCTTTATTTTCTCTACCCTCAATTCTCCTCCCCTTTCTTCCGATACCTCTTCTCCGCACTTTACGTACTTGACCTCTCCTTTCTTTCCCTACTAAACCTGCCGTCACTTTCCTGCTACAGCTCTCCTACTTTCCCCTTCGCACCTCCTCTCAACCCCATTGCCTCCTGAATTCCCTAACTTACCTTTCCCTCACTTTTTTTTATGTACAGCTCCCCCGCTACTCGCTGTTATCGACTCTCGCTTCCCTTCGCTTTTCCTCGCTCATTTCCCGGCACTCCCCCTACCCTCGCTTTCCCTACTCCCCTTCTCCTCACATAACCAACTTCATGATTAGCTTGTTCCCTAATTCATCTCTTCCACTTCACCTCCACTTGATTCTCCCCTCTTCTCCTCACTTTTCTACTTGCTGACCCTTGTTTCCCTACATAAGCTCTTACACTACTCCTACTTCACCACCCTCACTTCCCCTACTTCGCTCCCCTCACTCCCCCTACTTCGCTCTCCTCGCTTCCCTACTTCAGCTCCTTCACTTGTCTCACTTCACCATCCCTCGTTTCCCCTCGTTTCCTCACCACTGACTCATCTATTTTCCTCCCCATACTTCCCTTCACATTCCCTACTTCCTTCACCAAACTTTTCCCTATTTTTTCTTCTCCTCTTATCTCGTTACCCATAACATCTTTATTTCATACTTGAAAATGTTATTATAGAGAGAAAGTGATAAAACCTACCTGCTTTATATAAAATCTTAAAAAAAAAAATTATTTGGAAGGAATAAAATTTTTTTATATTAGGTCAAAATGTATTTTTTTACTATTTAATTTAATATTCTCACTTCGAGTAACAAGAATGAGTTTTCAAAATTCTTCCTCCTGTAGAAAAATTTTTTTAATAATATTAATGATTTTGTGATTCATTTATTAGATATTCGAATGTACAAGGTTAATAACATCAAAATGTACTGTCCTCGCTAATGAACCGTAATAAAGAATTATGAATGAAAAATATATTTCGAATAAATAATTTTTTGAGCATGTGCAAACAATAAATTCTTTTTTGGATTGAGTTAAATCCAAAAACTCCGTATAACCCAAAAAATTAATCAAATTTTCAAAAATGGAAAAATAACACTTTTTTCGATTTCTTAGAAATCGCTTGAGCCTCCAAGAAATTATTTTTAAATTCTTGAATCGAAAAACTTGACAGAAGATTAAATTAATTTTAGAATTTTTTTTCTGTTATTCAGAATCTATAAAATCAATGATGAAACCAATTTGATCGACTAAACATTTTATTTTGCAGAAGAAAGGTGTCAAAAACTTCTTTTTGTTACTTAAAGTAAAACTTTTGAACCAATTTGTAAGAAAATGACATTTTCGGCCAAAATTTATAAGAATTTATATTTTTTTCAGAAAAAATATTTTTCGGAAGAATGCAGTAACTTTCATGAAAAGAATTTCAAGTGAAAGCTTTCGCAAAATATATTTTCCTCTTCTTAATAAGTAATTAGCCAATTTTTCGAAAAAATCGATTATGTAATGGTGAGTCCAACATGGAATCTACCAACTCGATTTTGTCAGTTTATAGATTTCAGTAATATAGTCCATTCATGTAAGAATGTGTTATTTTGATCATACGATCCAGTAAAAAATATTTACACAGACACAATAAAATATAAACATTTATAATGAATAACAAAATCTTAAACAGAAAATTTTTTTAATTTATCTGTAGTGAACCAAAATTAATTTTTTTTTATTATTGAAGCTTGAAATTTATAAATAACATTTTTTAAATAGTGTCCTTTAAAACATTTAAAATTGAAACCTCAAAATTTCGGATTAACAAAAAACAAACAAAAAAATGGAATGAGAAAATACGTTATGGTTAAAATCATATTTTCATGAGTATTAAAAAAAGGTGGATATTAAACTAGAGACCCAAATGGAAAGTGCGTAAAAGTAAATTGGATTCGAAAATTGAAATAACATTTTGATTCTTATTTTCAAAATTTGTATATAAATCTGTAATAAAATGGTTTGATAAATTTTATTTATATTCAACATTTTGGTTTTTAAATTGATTGAATTTCTAATGAATTTATTTATAAAAATGGACTCTAGGGCTCTTTCATTGTGAGTATTATTTTCACGAGCTAAAATTTTGATTATTGAATTTAATATTGTAATTTGCGTGCGATTTTGTATTTTTAGAAGAATTATCATTAATTTCGATAAATTTGGATAATAATTCAAACAAATTTTTATTTGATAGTTGATAGTTGGATTTTGAACTGAAATGATCAATTTTCGACAAAAAATTGAATAGTTAAATTTTCACTTCAATATATAAAATTCCTGAAAATAATATGATCTTAGTCTGATTTAAAATTCTTGAATTTAAATTTTCACTTAACAAATTGATTTTCCAGAATAAAAATTTTGAACTACAATGATGAATATTTTACTGAAATAGATGCATTTCTAACAAAGGAGATGAATTTTCAACAAAAGAGTAATTTGTAACCAAGTAGTTTTAATCTTTAATCAAAAAGATAAGGTTTCAAACAATAAAATTAATTTTGAAACATAAAGAATAATTTCCTAAAAAAAATATGTCTTTTGAAGAAAATAGTAGAAATCTCAACTGGAAGAGACAAACCTTCAGCCAAATAGTTGAGTTTTTAGTTAAAAAAATTAATTTTCCAGAAAAAAAATTTGCAACCAAAGCGATAAGTTTTTATTAAAAATGATGAATCTTGAACAAAAAAAAATTACTTTTAACAAAATCAGCCTTTAAATCAGTGATTAAATTTTGCATCCCCAAAGAAATAAATTCTGAACGAAAAATGTAGTAGTCGGTATTCAAACAAAATAAATTAATTTTCAATCAGAAACAGTTGAATTAAACAAACAAAAAACTACTTTTCAACATAAGTTGAATTTTGAACTTAAGAAGATTTTTGAGTCAAGGAAGAGAAAAAATTGAAAAGAAGCTGTTGAATTTTTAAGCAAGAAGATTAATATTTGAATATTGAACTAAAAACGATCAATTGCCAAATAAAAATATAATAGTTAAATTTTCATTTAAAAAAATCAAATAAACTAAATGAAAATTTTCGAGCTTTAAAGTATGTTAATAATTTTATTTTAACTTACCTACAGTTAAACAATAAGGTGGTTAAAAGAAGGCTTTTTTGATGATTATAAGTGCTGTCGCAGATGTGTAAGTTTAAAGCATGAAAAAAACTGAAATCTTCTTCAAAACAGCCTCTTTATTCGTAGCAGTAATTAAGTGAAAATTTTTAACCCAAAAATACGCCATTGAGGGCGAAAAGCGTGGGATCAATTAAGGCATTCATTGAAAGCAAGAGAGGGAAGCGGGGAAGCAGTGAAGACAAGGAAGATAAAGGGGCAAGCTTGAAAAATCCAAAAATGGATGGGAATATTAAGGGGATAGAAAGAGACAGAGCTGAGGATAAAGATCCGATGGGAAGGGAAAGACTGTAAGAAACGCGCGAAATGATTATAGAAGTAATGGGGGTGTATGAAGAAAAGCAGGAGAAAAGGGCGAAGGAAATAAGGAAAGAAATTAGGCAGGGAATAGCCGAACTTAGGAAAGAAATTAGGGAATAGGAAGAAGTCAGGGAAAAGCTAGAGAAAATGATGCAGATGTTGGAGCAAAGACTAGAAAAGAAGGAAGAGCCTAATAAAAATGCAGATGAGTTGGAAGGTAGAATAAAAAAAATTGAAAGCTCAAACCGTGACTATGGAGGTGGGGAGAGTGAGAATAAAGAGAAGGAAAGGCTGAGAAAAATAGAACAAAGATTAGAAAAGAAAGAAAGAGAAGAAAGAAAAAGAAACATAGTGATGAAGGGTCTTAGATTAGAGGGGGAGGAGTTGATGAAAGTAGTGGGAGAAGTACTAAAAAGGATTGATGCTAAGGTCTCTACCTTAGCATCAATCCTTTTTAGAGAGGGAGTGCGAAGTGTAGGAAGGGAAGAGCGAAGAGGGGGGAGAATGGTTCTAGTGAAGCTAAAGAAATGGGAACATAAGAGGGAAGTGATGACAAAGAAGAGGGTGTTATATGGAAGTTCGGAGAAAATAGAGGATGATTTGGCATGGGTAGAAAGAAACATGCAGTATAAGTTAAGGAGAACAGCCGAAGAGGAAAGAAAAAAGGGAAGAAGAACATGGGTTAAGTATGGGAGAATACAGATAGAATGTGTATGGTGGAATTGGGACGATGACAGGGAAGATTTAGTAAAAAATGAAATATCAGGAAACTAGGAGAGAAAGGAACGGGAGGTAAAGAAATAAGAATTAGTGTAAAAGAAAAAGAGACGAGAAACGAAAGTAGGGAAGATGGGAAGATGGGATGGGAAAGAGTAAGGGGAAGATTACCAAGAGCTTGGTTTTCTCCGTGTAGGCTAGTGATAGGAGGTGATCTTAATGCGAGAACAGTAGATAAAGGATGAAGGGGATGGGATGGAGAGCGAGGAAGAAAATCCAAAGACAAAATACTGAATGGGGAGGGAAAGAAGTTGTTGAAGAGCCTAGGGGAGATGGGATGGTTTATCCTAAACGGAAGTATAGAGGGGGATGAGGAAGGGGAATTTACACGTTTAGAAGGAAAGAGGGGAACCGTAATTGATTATGAGGTAGTGGACGACGAAGCAAGAGAGAAGGTTAAGAAACTGGAGGTGGGGAACGATATAGATTCGGATCACTTTCCCATAATAGTGACGGTACAGGGAGAAATAAATTAATAACAAAAAGGCTAAAAGGAAGCAGAAATAAAAAGAGCAGGAAGAGAGGATTGGTCAATGGAAGGTACAGAACAGTTTAGAGAAAAAGTGAGGAATATCAAAATGGGGGAAGGAAATGTAAACGAGGAAATGGAAATAATTGTAGGAGAAATAAAAGGAGTATTAGAGTGCACGAGCAAAAAAGAAGATAGTGAAGGAGGTAGCAGTGTTCGTGGACTTGCAGGCGGCGTTTAACTCATTAGACCGAGGTGAGATAGGAAAAGTTATGGTGAAAAGAAGGATAAGATTAGAGAAATACTTAGATGGAAAAAAGTTGAATTTGAATGTAGAAAAGACAAAGATAATGAGGTTTAGAAAAGGAGGGGGAAGAAAGAAAGAATGGCCAGGGGGATGGAAGGGGAAAAAATTAGAAGAAGTAAAAGAGTTTAAGTATTTGGGATATACCTTGCAAGCATTTTAAGATCATAGAGCTCATATAAGAGGAAGGATAAAAATAGCAGCAGGGGTAATGAAACAGATATGAGTAATAGGGAAAAGAAGGTTTTAAACAAATTGGAGGAGGAGAATGTGGTTATTTGATACACTGGTATGGCCGGTATTAGGTTATGGAGCAGAGATATGGGGATGGAAAGGAAGGAAAGAAATTGAAAGTTCACAAGAAAGATATATACGGTGGATGCTAGGGGTACACTGGAGGACGCCGGGATATATGGTAGGAGAAGAAGCGCAAAGGGATAAATTAAGTACTAGAGCAGGAAAGAGGGCATGGAATTTTGAGATGAAGCTGAGGGAGAGAAAGGGAGGGGCGTTAGCGAGAAAGTGTTTGATAGAGGTAGAAGAAAGGAGAGAAGGGGGTGATTGAATTAACGAGATAGGAGGAAGAAAGGAGGGAGTTCTTCAAGGCTAGAGATATAGAAGACGGGACTGGAGTCAACTATGAAGAAGTGGAAAAAAGGGAGAGAGAAAGACAGTTAATAGAAGGATAGTTGATAGAAAGATAGGGGATGATTGAGGAATCAAAATATAATATATGGTATAAGGTGATAAAGAAGGAAGGAGTACCAAAGTATTTAGAAAAGGGATGGGGAGGGAAAAGATGGACCAGAATAGCAAGATTTAGATTGAGAAACGAGGTAAGGGAAAGTATGTATTGGGAAAAGAAAGACAACAGGAAGTGCAGAATATGTGAATGAGAAGAGGAAACATGGGAGCATGTATGGCAAGGATGTAGGAGGGGAATAGGAGACAAAGGAATCTAGAAAGAGAATGTGGTAAGGATTCTAGGGGAGGATGTTTTGGGCGAAGAGTGGATGAAGGAGTTAGAGGATGCTAGGAGAGCAAATGAAAACGAATGAAAGAATGGATGCAAAAAATGGCAAAATGGAGGTACAAGATAGGTGCAAGAAAAAAGAAACGAAAGTCGCTTAAATTAGAAGCGTAAAGACTTTTGGGAGAGCATATGCTTTAGAGAAAATAATTTTGTGTGTTTTTAATTTGTATGCCATGCTTTCATTTATAAACATCCCCTCCCCCCCCCCCCCATCTGATTACAAAATCATTACATTTTTGCTCCAGAGTTGGAACAAGACTGGTTTTCATATTTTTGTATAAATTGTTATTTTTTGATAGATTTTTAACAGTTGTGATATAATCATTTAGATTTGCAGCTACGGTTAAATCACCTTCATCAGCTTTCAATACTATCAAATCTTTATGTTTATTTTGAAATTTTTTAATAGGTTCATCAATTTTATTTCTATTTTGACAATTAATTAATAAAATTATGATTTGTATATTTAATAAATTGTAAATGTTGAAATAAAATGTATATTGATAAGAGTCCATATTTATAAATAAATTCATTAAAAATTTAATCCATTTAAAAACCAAAATGTTGAATATAAATAAAATTTATCAAACCATTTTATAACAGATTCATATACAAACATTGAAAATAAAAATAAAAATGTTATTTCAATTTTTAAATCCAATTTACTTTGGAGCACTTTTTATTTGAGTCTCTATTTTAATATCCACCTTTCCTAATTACTCATGAAAATATTAATTTATCCTTAATGTATTTTGTTAGTCCAGGTTTGTCCTTTGAAATAAAAAACACCTTGTATTCGTTTATTTATTTTAAAATGTTGTTAAATCAATATATTGGCGCCTCGAAATTTTTAGGTTTCAATTTTTAATGTTTTGAAGGACACTATTCAAATCAGGTTTTTTATCAATTCTAATCTTTAATAATGAAAAAAACAACTAATTTTGGTTCACTCTAAGAAATATGTATTTTTTCTCTTGAAAACAAAAAAATTGAAATGTCTTGAATGATTTAATTAATACCACTACAATATTGATTTATTTTCTACATTGTGAAAAAATGGCTCTCTAGCTCAGCTGGGAACCGAACCCAGGTCTTCCAGATTGCCGGTCTGGTGCTCTACCCACATCAACATCAAAATTATTAATGCAATTTATCTGGTCAAAACCATAACATCAAAAATATAAAACATTCGAATGTGGGAAATAAAATCTTACAAGTCAAGGAATGACGTCGGAATTCAACTTGAAGGAATTGTGAAAGAATTTATTTCGTCTCTCAGTAGCTTAGCGGGTAGAGCACCAGACCGACAATCTGGAAGACCTGGCTTCGGTTCCCAGCTGAGCTAGAGAGCAATTTTTTCACAATTTAGAAAATAAATCAAAATTGAAATACCATAGCATCAAAAATATAAAACTAATTAAAAATAGTGAAATTTCATGTGAAGTTTCTAAAATATTTAAAAAGTTCTTCAAAATAAACCTTGAATTTTCCGGCATAATTCTTATCGTCGAAAGTTGTGTCACCAGACTTTTTCCCTCTCCACAATTCAAAAGTCCTGAGTCTGTCTTGAAATCCCGAAAACTGGGGTTGCATTTCTAATTCGGTAGAGTAAATCTGATTGTAAAGAATGAAATGCATCCTTTGATTCAGAAAAGTTACCTTAAGAGTTGGAATTATTTTCTGTCCAGGTAGAAGAGCCTTGATGATTCCACGTTCTTGATTTTTCTCCTCCTGATTTTTGTTTCATGAAGTGTAGTGCCACCGAACAAGCTTCGGCGGCGTTGCGTCGTTTATAAGTAAGTGGCGTGGCGTATCGAGTGGCTTAGAGGTGGAGGGGAGACAGGTTGGAAAGAGAAGGTGGATACCACTCTCGGACTCATCGCTTACTCCTGTGTATCCCCTCCACCTCTAAGCCACTGGATACGCCACGCCACTCACGTTCAAGCCTCGGCGGCGTGACGACGCTTATACGTGAGTCGCGTGGCGTATCCAATGGCTTAAAGGTGGAGGGGATACACAGGAGTAAGCGAGGAGTCTGAGAGTGGTATCCGATTTCTCTTTCCAACCCATGTATCCCCTCCACCTCTAAGCCACTCGATACGCCACGCCACTTACTTATAAGCGACGCCACGCCGCCGAAGCTTGGTCGGTGGAACTGCACTCATGGAGAATAAAATATATTATTTATTCGAATAATAGTTTTGAAGTTTTTGATGTTATAATTAATTTCCAACACCAACTTGAACCAATTTTGAATAAAAAAATACAGAAAAATTTCATTCTAGTTTAACTGAAAGTTGCACGCATATCAGTTAAAGCAGACGTTATCTATTAAAAAAAGTAACAAATTTCTGCATCATGAATTTCCTGAATAAAAATGTTTAAATAAGTAATTTTATCTTGTGACACAATTTATTTTTAAATGCTTCTAATAAATTTGAATTGAAATTAATTAAGTGATGATGAACAATAAAAACTTGGAATTAAAATTACGGGTATCAGTAATTAATTTAAGATTTGAAGATTTGAAAATATGTCGAAAAATAATCTGAAAGGTTTTGAGACAATTTTTAGGAGTTTATAGCCCCGGATTGATAGATTTAATTACCTTTTTTTACATTTAGATAAAATATGCATTTCTTGAATTTAACAAAAAAATCGAAGCTTTTTAAGAATTTAAAAAAATTTAAAAAGATTTGAAAACATTTGTCAAAATTTCGAAAATGAATGTAGAAGATTCGTAGAGAAACATTTTGCAATTTTGCAAAATAAGAAAATTTTAGAAAAAATTCAAGGAAGTTTAAGAAGTATATACAGATTTTCAAAAAATTCAAAATTAATCTAGAACCTGCAAGGATCTCAATTTTGTTAAATGTAGATTTTTGAGGATTTGGAAAATACACTTTATAATAATCATAAGAGGTTTCAAGCGAATGAACACAATTTTTTTTGTCTTCTAGGCATATTAAAAATTATTTTTTATTTGAAAAAATTGATATTCAGCGAATGTTTAAATAGATTTACAAATTATTTTTGGAAAATCTGGAACATTTTTAGGCAATTTTTTGTATTTTCAAAGATTTTCAGGCAATATTATAATAATTTTTGAAAAGATTTAAATGATTTAGAAATTTTGGCAATATATATTTTTTTTAACTCAAAAAAAGAAAGAGTTTTCACAACTTTAAAATGTTCCAAGAAATTCACCAAATTTTTTCTGGATTCGTAGGAACATTTGAAATAATCTTTTATTTTGAAAAATTAATGTTAAGCAAATATTACAAAATATTTCCGAATGTTTAAAAAAAATCTACGAGATTTTGGGGTAATTTCGTTAATTTTTTCGAATTTAAAAATTTGTGGACTTTTTGACATGATTCGAAAATAATTGAAATCTTAAGAAGATATAAGAAAATTCAAAACAAAATAGGGACATTCGGAGATATTGAAGAAGAATTTAGAAGCTTTTTAAGAATTTCACGAAAAAAAATTCATGAGCAAATTGCTAATGATGTTTTGTTTCAAAAAAGGAATTTTAGGAGAAAATTTAAAAAAATTCAAAAACATTTCCTCAAATTTCAAAAAAAATGTAGAAGATTCGTAAATCAAAATTTTGAAATTTTGCAAGATTAGACAATTTTAGGATGAATTCGTAGAAGTTTAGGAAATATTTACAAATCTTGAAACGATTCAAAATAAATTAATTAATTTATTTTAAAAGTTTTACAAATTCAACAAGAAAATAAATGAATTGTGGGATTTTTAGACATTGTTGCTTTTTAAAAAAATTTCAGAAAATATTCACATTTGTAAAGGTTTTAATAGAACCGACCAATTCTCTCTGTATTATTAGGAAAATGTGGAAAGATTTCAAAATGTTTTGAAAGATTTCGAAAAATGTCAAAGGAAGAATCTGGAAAATTTCAGGGTAACTTTTTTATTTTTGCGGAATCAAAAAAAAAAAAAAATAGGGAAAATTTAAAATCTAGAATTCTTAGTTTTTGTAAAATACTGAATAATGAAAAAGTCTTTTTAACCAATACGCCGAATATCGAACCAAGGAAGAAAAAACTAGACTGAATTTTCGGATTTTTAAGCGAAAGAAATAATTTTACAACAAAATATATGAATTTTTAACTGAAATATATGAATTTTCAACAAGACTTCAACCAAAAAATATTTCAATTCGAAATCCGACCCAAAATATGCTAACGCTGATTCCTCAACCAAAACTGAATAATTTGCTACCCATAAGTGACCCATAAAACTCTCTTAATATGATATATATACAGTCCAAGTCACATATAATAACAGAGTCACCTCAACCGTTTCCAATTGGAATGCATAATATCACGCAATATACTCGACAGAGTACTTGCGCACTGCGGCCCTTCCGATAAAAAACTGGGTTGGACTAGTATTTTTTAGTCAAAATTGGTTCAATCTATTTTATATTCGTCATTATAATATCAAGAATAAAGAAATCTTCAATTTTTTTTTAATTTTTCGTGCAGGAATATTAGATAGCTCTGCAAATACGAGAAAATTTTCCAGAGGAAACCTTGTATCTACCTCGAGGGAAGCGTAATATTTGCTCCACCAATCGTGAGACTCATCTTTGTCGCTTTCGTACATTTCTTCCATTCTTTTCCCTGGAGTTTTGTGTTTTATGACACGTTTAATGGAATCAAAAAACATTTTTATTTTTGAACGCACGTCTTGGCCTGCCATTCTCTTGTAACTAATGAGACCCATGCTTTCCTCTTTTTCTGGGTCGTAGTCATATGGAAGCGACACTAAAAGAATATTAGCAATTTAAAAATCTATTATTAAACAAATTTTTAAATATTGAATGAAAATTTTTTGGAAATAATAATTATTCGTTACTTATTAGGAATAGAAAGCGTTTGAAATTTGTTTAAAAAAGAAAAAAATAATAGACGATTTTGAATTGAAAGTTTTCCAAATCAAACAATTTTGGATCAGGTACAATTTTTTAAATGAACAATATTTTGAATGGAATGGAAAGAACTTCATCTTTCATCTTTTATGAATAAAAGTGTCTGGTATTGCAGGTATTTGACATTAACAATTTTTGTTTTGAACTGAAGAGTGTCAAAATTATTTGATTCCAGATGGAAAATTCGAAAATAAAATTTAAAAAAATGGAATAATTTCCGATCAGAACTTTGAAAATTAAATCTGTTAGAATTCAATGAAATTGAAATTTCATTATTTTTAATTGAAAACGTTCAAATCTAAATAATATGAAATTAAAAACTTTTGCATTTGTATAATTTTCAATTTGAAGCGATTAGAATTTTATACTTTTGGGATGAGATAGAAAACATTGGAAATGAAAAAAAAATTATAATAAGGAACGTTGAAAATTGAACTTATCTGAACTTCATTCAAAACTGAAAATAAAATTCTTATTCGCAAGGGATTGTGAAATAGAAACTTTTTCTGTACTCAAATCCTTCACAATTTTAATAACTTTAGAAGAATTTGAATCTTCGAAAAATGAACAATTTGCAAATTATTAATTATACTTTTCAAAATTCAACCACTAATTTCAATTACAAAATAAAAACTTATAAAAGGGAGAGTCTAAAATTCAGCTTTCAAAATTATAATTAATTTTTATTTAAATCTTTAACTAAAGATACAATTTTAAGATACCACGTTAAAAATTAAAGATTAAGTAGAAAACACAAGAAAAGATTGCCTAATATGATTCTAATGTTTTAAATATAACATTTTTTAGCCTTTCGATTCGAAAATGTTTTTTTTTTCAAATGAGTTTGGAATATTGAATATTTTGAAATATTTTGAAATAAAAAATAATTTAATTTTCAATACCCAATTATAGTTTTTTTTTATTTTTTTGATTTGTGTTCAGGAAATTATTTTCCTAGGTTTTCATTATTTTAAATTTATTTTGGATTCATTTGATTCAAAATCATTTAATTGCAAATTTATAGAATCAGAAATTTTCGTAAGTCTAAAATTCAAACCAAACTATTTAGAATATTTCAATTTAAAATTTTTTAATTTTAAACTGACTGAAATTGAAACAAAACTTATATTTTCAATATTCGAATTTGAAACTACAACGTTGTGAAATTTGGAATTAGTCCGAGTGGTTCGAGTTTACACCCCAATAGTTCGGGTGGTTTCTCTTTTTTTTTCACACGAAGGATTGGTGCGCTCGCACGACTGAGCCGTGCGAGCACCCCAACCATTCGGGTTCTTACCCGAAACAGCAGCGGCCGAACTGGTGGAGCGCCCGCCCGAATGGTTGGGGAGCTTGCACGAATGATTCGGGAGATTCGAGTCGTCAACCGTGTTGGATGTTGCGCGTTCCACGTTTGCCCATGTTCGCTGATTGACGCAGCTCTTACCTTCGTTAATGATTATCCAATGAAAAATCAGATAACTAGTTACATTTTATTGCACTGGCATTGACTCACATCTCGCTCACGATCAGTAAAATCGACATAAAATAGAAACAGTGACAATCCGGAGGAGCCTGATGTTCATCAGCTGCGGCCATTAGCGAACATGCGCAAACGTCGAACGCGCCACATTTAACGCGATTGACGACTCGAATCACCTAATCATACGTGTAAGCTCCCCAACCATTCGGGCGGGCGCCCCACCAGTTCGGCCGCTGCTGTTTCGGGTGAGCACCCGAATCGTTGGGGTGCTTGCACGACTCAGTCGTGCGAGCGCACCAGTCCTTCGTGTGAAAAAAAAAGAGAAACCACCCGAACTATTGGGGTGTAAACCCGAACCACACGGGAATTCTTCGCTCAGTGAAGAATCAACTTAAAAACAGATTTTATATACATTAAATTCATTCGCAATTAAGCTTGCACTTAAAATCTGAATATCTTACAGACTGTAGAGGACATTCGCTTCTGAAGTTCAGTGGTCTTCATTTCGTAAATTTGGCTTTCATAATCATCCGCAGTTATTAATTGCTGAAAAAATTTATAAGCTGTCGGGATAATGCAGACACCTGCATATTTGAAACATCCGAACCCTCGAGAGTCGTAGGCTTTTATGGAAATCGCAGGACAATAAATATTTTCTTCTGGCATATCCTATTTAAACGAAAGTTAATAATTTAGTGAGAAACCATAATTATAATGTAGCGGAAACGACACGGAAAAAATATGTCTTGGAACATTTCCTAGATTAGTGCGGGACTTTTGGACGCGCCATCATTTTTATGAAGTCTCGTATACTTTCTATAAAGTGGTCACAAATTTTCATGCAAAAATAAAGAGAAGTCATGCAAGTTTTCAAGCACATTCAAGGAACAATAGTCTTGGAATTTAGCTGAAATTGCTAGTCTTTAATTAGAAATTTTAATCGTTTTTGTTGAAATATCGAACTATGTATTATATTTTCCAATGAGGATTTATCTTCTTCGGTTGAAATTCAATAAAAAGTTGAACAATCTTCGTTGAAAATCTTCGGTGGACAAAACTGGTGGATAACTGTAATTTTTTCTTAAAACATGTACTTTTTTGTAGGCAATGTACAAAATTTAACGAAATTTATTATTCTGATATAAGATCTAAAATACTTTTGTGGATTGTTGTTAAAATTGCTATTTAACATCAAAAATATCATTTAAAATAACCATGTTTTAATAACAATCTAGAAAAAGTATATTCGAATCTATCTTAATAATTCGTTCATCTTTTAAGTGTGTAAACGCAAGAAAGTCTTTTCCTAAGTTTAAAATTCTATTTATCAATAATTTATTGATATAATTTGGTAAATAGATCAGTTTTATTAAAATAAATTTTTTATACCGCTGCAACTTGTAAAACGTACGCCTCACAAAAAGTGCACGGAGGACAAAAAGTTTGATTTTTTGTTGACTTGCTATTAATTTCTTCAATTTAGAATGAAATTCTTTAATTTACAAAAAAAAAACACAATGTAATTTTTAAACAGGAATCTTATCATGTGTAGTAGTACTATGTGCTTATTTATTTATACTACATATGAAATTGTCTGCAAAAATGTCCATTACATGAATTTCATATTTTTTCCATAGAATTGAATGCTGCAATTCAGTTTAAATTGAGGAAAAAACATATTTTTTTACGTAAAATCATCCTTGGTCAAAAAATAATTTTTCCGTTAAAAATTAATTTTTGTTATTAATTAATTAATTTGTTATGCAAAGTCAGTCTTTAAGCAAATTTTCTAATTCACAGCCCTCATTCAAATTCTTTTTGCGCGGCCATGCAGTTTTCAGCTGTAGCACAACGCTAAGATTTCTTACTGTGTTTTCAGTACGAATGATTAGCCGAGGGGCTCGAGCGGTTAGGAATGAGTTGCGTTTTAGTCTCGTGCCTAGAGGATAGGTTCGAATTATTTTTTTCAAATTTAATAAACACTTATTATCATCCTCTACAATAGGATCAGCTCTTTTATTCATTTCTGTTCCTATTAACATTAATTCTATATAAGAACACTCAAAACGTCATTACCGTACGGCGTCCCAACCTCACTTTGCACAAGGATAAACTGATTTTCTTCTTTTTTTTAGACATTAATCTGAAAAACGCTTAACTATCAAGTTTGTAAACTCCACGTGATAATAAATTTAACGTATGCACATTTTTTGATTCAAGTAAATAATATTGTAAAAGCCTTGAAGTCTGTCCCTCAATTTTTGCTATCTCAGACGTCATTACCGTACGTATTTTTTTCATAGTAAAATATTGTAGTTACAGTTGAGTAATAAATACAGAAATATTAGGCGTATCGTTTAATACAAGATTTTATAGAATTTAGCTTAAAATATTAACTCTCTTCTTTGTGAATCCGATACTAAAACTGAAAAGTGCATCTTGGCAACAAAAGCGTCATTCCCGTACGTGCGTTGAAAACCATTTTCAGGGGGAAACAAAATTATGGAAACCATTCCGTTAATAGCTTGGCGATGTTTTCTTCCATAAGTAGGTAAATTTTTGTAATTGAACTCTGTTTTTTTTTTTGTAAACATTAGAAAAGGTTAAACTTTAACATTTTTTCTCGCATTATTACCGTACGGTACAATAGGACAATGCACGAATTTTTATATGTGATAAGATCAATTTCCGTTATGAAATATTTAATTCCTAATAATAATATGATTGCCACTGGAGGTGCTAAAATTTGCCTAAAATTTGACAATTACCCAAAGAATGTTTATAAATTTTAAAATCCATATTTTCGTGTTGAAAATTGAACCATTTTGTGAAAGATTCATCTTTTTGGCTTAAAAACTTAAACATTTTATTTTGAAATTTTGGTCTTCTTTGAATGAAAAATCTTTGTTGGTTGGAAAGTAAACACTTTTACAAAAAATTCGCATTTTTGGTATGAAAATTCATCTTTTAACAGTGAGTTCATCTTTTTTGATCAAACATGTAAATTTTTAACAAAAAATGGATCAGTTTTTGTGAAAAATTGAAATATTCTGTTTCAAATGAGTGTTTCTTGTTTGAATTGAACTAGTTTTCATTTAAAATTAAAATCTTTTTCAACTGTAATATAAACTTATTACTTTTTCTGTTAAAAATACATTTTTTCTTTTTCATCGTTTCAGTTAAAGACTTATGTTTTTATTTGGAAACTCAACTATTTGGTTGAAAATGGATATTTTTGTTTAAAAATCCAACTTATTTGTCTAAAAATGAACTATTCGTCGAAAATCTAACTGTGTTGTAGAACATTCTCCTTTTTAGCTCAAAAAGTTAATAATTTGGTAGAAAATTCGACTATTTGGTTGAAAATTAATTTTCGGATGAAAATTGATATTTTTGGTTTGAAAAGTAAACTGTCTTGTAAAAAAATTGTCTTATTTACTTGAAAATTCATTAATTAGGTATAAAATTCGTCAACCAGGTTGAAGATTCCACTATTTGCTTGAAAATGAACTTTTTTGTTGAAAATTCTTATTTTCGGGTTTTGAACTTAAATTTTCTGTCGAAAATTCATCTTCCTGGTTGAAAGTCAAATCATTTTTCGAGAAAATTTCGGCGATTAGTTAAAAAGTTAACTCTTTGTTTTCAACATTCGTATTTTGAATTAAATATTTATCTCTTTTGGTTTCTTCTCATTTTATGTCTGGGTTGGAAAAGAATTGAATCAATTTTGCCGAAAATTTCTCTTTTCTGACTATATTCAATTATTTTTGATTTTAAATTAATATATTTATCGAGTTGAAATGACAAATAATATATTTTTTATTGAGAATTGATATTTTTTGTTGAAAACTCAATTACTACGTGGAAAGTTGAGTTTTTTTGTAAAAAATTAATTTATATGGTGCAAAATTAATTTTGTGTGTTAAAAACTTAACTATTTCGTTCAAAATGAGTTTTTTTTGCGATAAAAATTCATTTTTTGAACTGGAGAATTACCTATTTATTTTTGGTTAAATGTTCATCTTGTTTCGATGAAAATTCATTTATATTGTTAAAAATTCACTTTTTTTTTGGAAATTTGTCTTTTCGATAGAAAAACAATCTTTTTTGCTCAAAAGTCGTATTTTTAATTGTAAGTGTTAATATTTGATTGAAAATTAATTTCTTTGGTTAAATATTGACCCATTCCCCACAAATCGTGTTACGCAATTTTTTTATGTTAGATTCATTCAGTACGTTTTTTCCGACTTCAAATTGGAAATATGGAAATTGGAAATACAGTTTAAAAGTAAAGCATTGAAAGTAGAAGAATAAATTAAAAATTTCGAAGCGTGTATATTAGGGTTCTCCAACAATTTTTCATTCAAATTTTTATAGGGCACCCCCCATATTTGTTCGAATCCACACGCCTAATGAAAAATAGACAAACAGTTGAAAATTTCAGAAAAAACCGCAACATTCTACCAATTGGGCGAAGAGAATATTATTAACAATGATAATAAATTGTTCAAACAATTATTCTGTTAACTTGAATTCATTATTGCTTCATTCCAAATGAAAATTGGACAAAAAGCCACAAATTTGGAAAAAGCTACATCTTTCTCGCATTATTCAAATATAACATCATTATTAATTATAAAAAATTGTTTAAACAATAAATTTTTCAGACTCTTATTAATGACTTAACTTATCTCAATTGAAAATTTAGAAAAAAGTGATTTTGTTTGCAATTTTGTAGCATTTTGCTAAGAGAATATTATTAACATTATCAGTAAATTGTTTCAACAATTACTTTTGTTAACGTTGATGAACTATCACTTCCCTTCAATTGAAAATCGGACAACAAATGGAAAATTTCTGAAAAAATCGCGTCTTTCTAACTCCATTCTATGAGAAAATTGCTAAAAACAATAATAAATTGTTTAAAAAATCCATGAAAACATCTAATTTCCAGTATTAAGTGATATTTTATGTATTAGAAACAATTTGCATCTTAAAAATCGCAAAAAGTCATAATCAGCACTAAAAACTCGCAAAACCCATTTTTTCCACTTATGGGGTTTCTTTGGGACCCTATAAAACAGATTTATGGTGTTGATATTTGGAAAGTGCTATTTTATTCGTATTCTATAGCTAATTGTGAAGAGAAATGTTGAGTTACAACTCGATTGAGATAATGTTGGTAATAATTTAAAAATTCAAAATTTGGTTAAAAATTTTACAAAACCGTCTTTTTTTCTTATGGGAAATCCCACAGATGAAAACCAGTATTTTAATGGAGGAAGATTTCGTGTTAGTCATAGTAAGTCATAGGGTGACCTCTATATATTTAAAATTAAAATTAAAATGTATCTCAGTCATTTTTCTACATTTCTAATCCAGTCGCAGATGTTCTCCTTTATCATGATCTGCGCGTTTTATTTCGGCCGATATTATAGAGTATTAAAGAGCTTGAAAAAATATAAAGTGAAAATTAATTGAATTTTTTAATGAAAGTTATAGTTCCATGCTTCTTATTCTCTTAATTGATTGAATAATAATTTTTCAAGACTCTTTATTACAGAAAAAGTACATTTTAATTCGTGTAAATTAAGTACATAAATTAATTATTCAATTAAAGGTCATGTAGTTGAATATTGACTATAATTTTTATAATAAAAGATTATTTATGTTTAGAATACCTCTATTCCAATTGTATAATTTTTGTAAATTTTTTGATGTTGTGAAATAAGTATCTGAATCCTGCTTTCAATATTATATTTACATATTTTTCACTTTTCCATGAAATTAGTTTGAAAGATTATTATTAATTCAAAATTCCAGGAAAATATCAAGTAAAAATTATTCGAATGTTTTTATTAAAATAACTGTTTATTTATTTTTACGTTGTGAAATGATTAATTAATATGTACATATATTTCGAATTTTTCTGGAATTAGTTTTATAAGTAGGATTGTGGTATATAAGGAATTGTTATTTAATCGAATATTGAATATAATTTGTAGAATAAAAGGTTATTTATATTAAAAATACTTTTCTTCCAATTTCATAATTTTCAAAATCTTGACGATGTTGTGAGATAATTATCTGAATTCAATCTTAAAAATTATGTGTGAATGTGTTTTAAGTTCTTATGGAATTAGTTATAAAGATTATAAATAATTGAAATTTTTAGAAAAAATGTCGTTTTGATGTTCCAATGCAAATAATATTGTTGATTGATTTTTATGTTATGAACAGATGAATTAACTATAAATAACTATTGAATGATTGATTTTTTCCGAAAAAGTGAATGAAACAAAGACTGAATTCGAATTGTTTTCAATTAAGTCACATAAATTGATTATTTATATTAAGGTTATGCGATTTAATATTTGCTGCTACTTTTATGATAAAATTGTATTTTTCCTTTCAAATATCTCCATTACAATTATATAATTTTTTCAAATGTTTGTGATGTTGTGAAGTGAGTATCCGAATTCAATTTTCAAAACCATATGTGCATATATTTTAATTTCTCCTGGTACCACTTTGAAAGTTCATTAATAATTGAAATTTTCTGAATGTCTAATTGTTTCTGAAGTTGCGATATGAGTATCTGAATTCTATTTTCAAAATAATATGTACATATGCTTTCACTTTTCCTGGAATCATTTGAATATTTTATTGAAAATAATTATTTGATACATTCCATGTTCTGAACTGATTAATTAGTTACGAGCTGATAAATTTCTGTCACAATATTCAATTACATAAATATTGAATGTGAATTAATTTTAATTAAATAAAATGAATTGAGGATTCACTTCAAGGTTATGCAATTGACTATTAACTATTAAAGAAGAGGATACTAAAGGGTAGGAATGAAAGAATTGACGAGAACCTGACATGGAGAGAGAGAAAGAGGAAGTGGATGATCGAACGGAGAGCATGGATAGAGAGGAGGAACGGGTGCAATGTTCGGATAGGGAAAGACAGGCTGTGGGTGAATGGGATGAAGTGGATCTGGGACGAAGAGAGAGAAGAGCTGAGAGCACAGGAATTAATACTTGGGAGGAGGGAAAACGAAGGTCATGAGAGTAGGAGAGACGGGTCGGGGTTTCCACCAGAGCAGACAAACTGAGCACGGGAAGGAGGAGGGGCAAGGACAAAAAGAGAGGAGTTAGTGTAGCTTTCTGGAATGTGTCAGGGCTAAAAAACAAGAACCAGGTGTTCTGGGAGGATATTGGAAAATGGGACGTGGTAATGCTAAGTGAAACGTGGGTAGTCGAAAAGGATTGGAAGGGATTGGAACGGAAGTTTTCGAAGGGGTATGTGTGGACAATGCAAGAAGCGAGGAAAGAACATGAAAAGGGAAGAGCGATGGGAGGCATGGTATCAGGGGTTAAAAAGGAGCTGATGGGAAATGAAAGAGTGGAAGAACGAGACGAAAACCAGGAGGGCGTGATGGTGAGAAGAATAAAGGTAGGAAAAGAGAGGATGGCGATCGTGTGTGTGTATAGAAGGAGAGGAGAAGAGGAAGGATGGAGAATATTAAGGGAATGGATGGAGGAAAGGAATGAAGAGTTGGTCTTGATAGGGGGAGACTTGATCGCGTGGACAGGAGAGTTAGGGGGGGATATATGGGATGAAGAAAGCGAAACTTCACGAAGAAATTCCAAGCACAGGGAGATAGATCGGGAAGGTAAAACTCTTTTGAACCTATTAGGAGAGGAGGGGTGGTTTATCTGCAATGGGAACATAAGGGGAGATGAAGAAGGGGAAATGACGTTTATGGGTGAAGGGGAGACAGTGATAGATTACATTCTAGCAGAAGAAAGAATAAGGAAGAGAATAGATAAAATGGAAGTAGGTGATGAAATAGGCTCAGAACACTTCCCGCTAATAGCGACATTGAAAGGTTCAGGATGGAAGCGGCATAGCGAAAAAAGGGAAAGAACTGGCGAAAGGCAAGTAAAAATGGGTAGATGGGGGAAGGATAAATTGAGAGAACTTGAAGAAAGAATGGAGAACGAGGAGATTAGAGGAATGGAAGGGGAAGACGTTGACGCGCTCCTTGAAAAGCTAAAAGAGCTAACAGAGAGGATAAAAGAACAGGTAAGGCCAAGAGAAGAAAAGGGCATGAAGAGGGGATGGTGGGACGCAGAATGTAAGGAGAGTAAGGATAGAATGAAGGAGAATGTAAAAAAGTGGAGAAAAGGGGAGATAGGGAAGTAGGAATATAATAGGAGAAAGAGAGAACATGTAAGATTTCTAAGTGATAAAAGGCAGTTAGAGGAAAGTAGGTATATGGAAGAGGTGGAAAAATCAATCAGGGAAGGGAAGGAATGGGAGGTGATCAATAGGGAACGAGGGGGACGGAAGGGCATCAATGAGGAAATCGAGATGAATGGGTGGACCCCGTACTTTAAGAGACTATCGGGAGGAGTGGAAAATAAGGTGTTAGGTGAGAAGAGGAAAGTAATAGTAGGAGAAGATGATAGCAATAACGGGATAAGTATGGAGGAACTGAATAGAGCGATAGGGAGGCTGAAAAGAAATAAGGCAACAGGTGAGGACGATATTGAGAACGAGGCTTTGAGGTACGGAGGAGAAGGGGTGAGAAAGGAAATGTGGGAGGTATGTAATAAGGTGTGGAAAGGAGAGGGATGGCCTAAGGAATGGAGGATAGGGTTGGTGGTTCTCAGAAAGAGATTAGAAAGGGAGGTGGAAGAGAAAGGAATTATTCCACACAATCAGACGGGCTTCAGGAAAGGGATGGGAACAATAGACAACATCTATGTACTGAATTATCTGGTGAATAGGAACTTAGGGAGGAAGAAAGGGAAGTTAATGGCCTTATTTGTAGACTTTAAAGCGGCATTTGACTCGGTAAACAGAAAGGTGCTATGGCAAGTTATGAAAGAGAGGGAGGGTGGAGGAAGGGTTGGTCGAGAGGATAAAGGAGATATTCGAAGAGACTAAGATAAGGGTGAGGATTGGAAAAGAAAAGGGGAAGATTTTTTGGAGTGGAAGGGGGCTCAGGCAAGGATGTCCATTGAGCCCACTACTATTCAGCCTCTTGTTGGCAGATCTTGAGGAGAAACTGGAGAAGAAAGGAAAAGGAGGGACGGTTTTGGGAAATAGCAAGGTATATTCCTTAGCGTATGCAGACGATATAGTCTTATTAGCGGATGACGAGAGAGGGATGAGTCTCATAATGAGAGTGTTTGAGGAGTATGTGAGAGGTAAAGACCTAACGGTGAATGTAAAGAAGACGAAGGTGGTGGTTTTTAGGAAGAGAAGGACAAAGGTAGAATATGAATGGAAGATGTACGGGGAGAAAGTGGAACAGGTCGAGGAATTTAGTTACCTAGGCTTCTGGTTTGAATCGAAAGGAGGGGTTGAACTACAGGTGAGGAGAAGGATAGAATCTGCGACTAAAGTAATGGGGCAGATGTGGGGCATTGGGAAGAGAAGGTTCAAAGATGATTGGAAGATGAGACTGTGGATGTTTGATGCTTTGGTGTGGTCAGTCCTAAGTTACGGAGTAGAGATATGGGGATGGAAGGAGCACAAGAGGATGGAAAGTATGCAGGAGAGATTCTTGAGATGGGTAATGGTATATATATATATATATATATATATATATAAATTTAAATAATATTGAGAACAAAATCTAAATTTAGAGAGGAATACAATCTCTCTCTGAATTACTCTTCCTGAATAAAACTCTTAAGTAATGAGTATGCAATCTCAGATGTACTACGATACCAACAACAGGATGCTTCAAGTTGAAGATACCAGTGACGAGCTTTAGTTTCCTAACTCTGTACATGCTAATTTATTTCAGAATATTCTACACGCGGCTAAACTTCCCGAAATTCTGTTCAATTCAATTTCGAATAGGAGGGTAAACCTCTCACTAGAATCCGCTTGTTTGATGATTAAAATCTGTTTTGCTTACCAAATTAACCATGAGACGAGTCTCTTCGAAATTAGAGAACTTCTTTGCATTTTCCATCACCTCCGACTTGACGTGAACTCCAGAGCACTCTATCACAATTCGCGGTTTTTGAACTGGAACGAAATTTATCTTCTTCATGTCACGGACGCCCCAAAATATTACCTCGAAACGATAACTCGTCATTTTCGGCCTAATGTCGTCTGGCACTTTATAAATCTTGTTTTTTGTTGAAGCATTCAAAGGCAAATCCACCACCTCTTCATTTCCTACCTTTAAAATCATCCAAAATTCATGAAAAAATAGAATATTGTTACTAATTACTCTTTCTTTAGAAAGAAACTGGGTTCATTTTCCAAATCTTTTTTTGTGAAAGATTTCCTAAAGTTACGCAAGATTTGCGCGGGATCACCCGCGCACTGCGCCTTTATCACACGCTGATGGGGTTTCAAGCTTGATTGGACACCTTCTCTCGACCCCGAGGGGCTACAGTCTCAGCCTGAAACCGCCGCGGCAGATTCATTGAATTTTAAAGATTTTCCCTATTCATGAATAGGGACTGAAAAATCTCTTGGTGAAAAATTCAACTACTTAATTAAAAGTGGAACTAAATTGTTTAAAGTTCATGTTTTTGTTCGATGATTCATCAGTTCAGTTGAAAATCCTTTTTCTTTGTTCAAAATTGAACTATTTTTTTGCTTTTTTTCGTAAACTAATTTTCTTAACTAAAAATAACTATTTCATATTTGGTCAAACAGTTATCTACTTGACTTGAAAATTCTACTTTGTCATAAAAAAATTCTGTATTTTTTTAAAACTTTGCATTTTCTGCTAGAATATAATTCTACTTGGTGACTAATTCACTTTTTTAGTTGAAAATTCATTTCTTTTGCTGAAAATTTTCTTTTTATCATGAAAATTCCTTTAAAAATTCGAAATTTGGTCAAAAATTTAAATATTCTGTTGAAAATCAATCTTTTCGTTTTGGTCTCGCTTGTCGCGGAAGATCGGAAGAGCGACAAGAGA
>CAKNXH010001627.1:16930-45594 GCA_932178445.1 Andricus quercusramuli
GAAATGGAAATCAGATGAATGGTTAGATACGTTGAGTGAATCGGGCAATTACAACAAGTGCCCCATTCTGAGAGGAATGCTATTGTCCTGCCAATGAATGTTATAGTTATACCGTTCATAAGTTTGCAGACAATAAAAGTTCGCTTGCCAGTGCGTAAATTGAGTGTCGCGAGGTTTCGTCCAGGATGTAGTTTCGCGACTATTCCTACAAATTCTGACAGTATTTTCGCCGTCATCAAACTTATGAATGGGTCGTGTTAAACGAGGCGAGAAAAGCTCACAAGTACATCGCAAAGGGATGATAACAACGGATGCGCTCGCTCGTTCTACTGGCTCTTGCATTATTCCAAATATGTTGTGAAATATGCTCATGAAGTGCACTCTATGCGTAGGAACTAACCCACTCAGAAAATTAAAATTCGAGTCAACAATCGCTGTGTCGACTGTTCGAGTGATTCTTTTCGAGAAAAAATAATTTTCATGTTTTTTTTTTTAGTTTTAATACGGGTGCCCATGAAGAACTCCCCTGGCGCTCAAGCTATAAAGCCTATTGTGCCACTTCATGGGGTTAGGCGTTAGGGGTCATTCAAAAATTACGTAAGCTATTTTTCTGAAATTTTCAACCACCTTTCTCAAAATATTGAGATTTTATAAACTTGCGAAATAAACATACAAATAAATATTTGTTATTAAATAAACATCAAGCCTCAATAAAATTATTTTAGGAATACAAAATTTGTTGACAAATTTATAGCGGTAAAAATTCGACTTTCGATTTTTGGTGATCGATTACCCTCAATTTGTTCGTTTTCTGGGAAAAAAATTTTCTGTTTTTTTCAAATAGGTCAACATTGACCCGCGCCCCCGATTTTCGAAAAAAATGAAAAGAAAGTACTTGTTATTACCTATTTGTGAATTAAAGTTTTATCACCTTCCAAAGAATGCTAAAAATTATTTTCATCGGATAAGTGACAAGTTTCAAAGTACTTTTTAACTCATTCTGAATTGTTTAAACAAATTTTTTTCGTCTGCGAATCGTGAGAATTTATTATTTTTCGCGATAAATGATACAGATGATCAATTTCAAGAATAATATTTCTTGATCTTTCAATTTTAATTTTTTAATTTTTTGATTTTTTATTTATAATATTTCAATTTGCCGTTAGAAAAGTAAATTTAAAGAAATGAGTTCTTAATTTGATAGTTTATTTTAGTTTTTTTTAAATAAATAATACCATAATACATAAAATATACTAATAAATAATAATTAATAATAATAAATAAAAATAACTTCAAAACTTCAGAAAAAAAAGTTGTATTGTAGTGAAAGTTTTTATATTAACTCAATATCATAATAAATATATATAAAAAAAAATTCTTAATTGTTCAAATTCATGAATTATATAATTCGGCAATTTTCTGTCGGGAGTTTCCTAATTCAGTAATATATAAATTATTTCTATAATATAAATATATAATAATATATATAATAAATATATAAATATAATAAATTATTAAATTTATTAAAATTAAAAAGTTATAACAAATTATCTCCAGTCAATCGGGAAAATATTATTATTATAAAAAAATATTATTATTTAAAAAAAAAATCGGTTATTATTGAGACAATTTTCATTTGTTTAAACAAATTATCTCCAGTAAATCGGAAAAAAGTTATCATTGTTTTAAACCAATGACGCCATTGACGAATCTTGAGGGTAATATATTTCTTAACTACATTTGACAATTATTAAAACAATTTTAATTTTGTTTAAACCATTTTTTCTCGGTAAATTTTCAAGAGTTACTATTTTGTTGAATTAATGGTGAAGTTAATAAAATTTTCAGATTGATATTTATTCCGGGAGATTGTTTCGCAATTATTTAAACAATTAATAATCAATCACTCGTGCCCTTTCATAGGAAAGGGGGCGACATTTCTTTTTTAATCTATGAAAAGGTGCAAGCAATATTAATTATTTAAATAATTAAAAACTGTTTTTTATAAAAAATATCACTCTTAGCATTCGTAATCTGTGCCATGAATTTCAGAAAAAATAAATAACTTTTACGATTTACAGGATGAACTTTTTTTAAACAGATAAAAATTGTTTAAACAATTGTCAAATATCCTGAAAAATATTAATTATTATTTCCTAATTGTGTCCTTAAGTCCAGAAAAAAAACATTTCTATGATTAACAAGGACACCAATTAAAAAAAAATTGAATTATTTAAATAATTAAAAATTAGTTAAAAAATACTTGGAAACTTCTAATTCATCGAACGGTTCAATTTTTTTGAAGCTAATATTTTAAAGTATTGAAAATTGAGTTTAATTTTTATTTAAATTATTATTATTGAGCCTGAAAATTATAAAAATTTATGTAAACTTATCGTTTGATAATTCGACTTTTTCGGTTGAAAAAATTATTATTTCATTGAAAATTCATTTATTTTTTTGAAAATTCAACTATTTCACGAGAAAATTCAACTATTGGGTTGAATTAACTTTTATGTTAAAAACTGAAATTTTCGAATTGAAAATCTGTTTGAAAAAAAATGATAGAAAAATTATGGAAAATTTAACATTATTTTTAAAAATTAATTTTTTGGTTGAAAATTCACCTATCTGGTTAAAAATTAATTATTGTTTCGAAGATTCATTATTACACTATTATTACATTTTTTTAAAAATGTGTTTCTTTTGATTGAATATTAATTTTTTTTACTGAAAATATAACTATTTCATTTTTGGTTGCAATTCCAGTTCAGGGAAACAATCTGAATCATAAAATTTTAAAACTGGAAAAATTTCGAATAATAAAATTCTCGAACTATAATTGAAAAAAATATTCATCCAGAAATATATATTTTTTCATTATTGTTATTTTAAATTCAAATAATAATCTCAGAAACTTCAAACATTGACATTTTTTTTCACAAATATTTGAATAATTTATTTTTAATAATTAATAAAATTTATGAAAAAGTTTTACGTGTTTAAATTCGGGAATTTTATAAATAATATTTATAAGTAATATTATAAACTTTCGGAAATTTTTTTATTCTGGAATTTTACTATGTGGAATTTTTATTATTTGGTAATATTAAAAACTGTTCGGGAATTTTCATTATACGGGAATTTTTCAATTCGGGAATTTTTTTATTCGAGAATTTTATAACTCAGGGATTTTCTTATTCGGGAATTTTCCGAATTATTAAATATATTGACTAAAAACTTCTCGAATTGAAAAAATCGAATTTTTTGAAAATGAATTCCATTTATTTATGAAAAATACAATAATCAAATATTTTTATTGAAAAAAAATATTTTCAATGTCTGAAGTTTCTAAAATTATTGTTCTAATTGAAAAAACCTGTAATTGAAAAAAATATTATCGAGAAATATGTTTTTTTCATTTTTGTTATTTAAATTCAAACAATGATTTTAGAAACTTTAAACATTAAAAATAATATTTTTTTGATAATAATATTCGAGTATTTGGTTTCACGAATAAATAATATTTATGAAAAAATTCCTAATTGTTTAAATTTGAAAATTTTGATAATTTGGGAATTTTTTAGTTCGGATATTTTATAATTTGGCAATTTTCTGTCGGGAATTTTATTATTTGCGAATTTTTAAATCCGGTAATAATATAAACTGTCAAGAATTGTCCAATTCGGTAATATTATAAACCGTTCGGAACTTTCATTATTCGGGAATTTTCCAATTCGGGAATTTTATAATTTAGGACTGAAAAATTCTTGAATTTAGAAAATTTATTTAAAAAAAAATTAAGTTTGTTTATGAAAAATACAATAATCAAATACTTGTATTACAAAATATTTCCAATGCTTGAAGTTTCTAAAATTATTGTCTGAATTGAAAATAACTGTAATTAAAAAAAAATTGCATTCAGAAAAATATTTTTTCCATTTTTGTTATTTTAAATTCGAACAATAATTTTAGAAACTTTGAACATTACAAAATATTCTTTTCTTTGATAAGAATATTCCATTATTGTATTTTTTATGACTGAATGATATTTATAAAAAGGAAATTTTAATTGTTTAAATTCGGGAATTTTATTATTCGGGAATTTTCCAATTCGGTAATATTCTGGACTGTTAGGGACTTTTATTATTCGGAATTTTTACTATTCAGGAATTTCATAATTCAGGAATTTTATTGTTCGGGAATTTTGTTATTCGGAAATTTTACCATCAGGGAATTTTATTGTTCCGAAATTTTTCAATTCGTGACATTCACAGTGTTGAGAATTAAATTTTGTAGGATTATTCATTCGTCCCGATTTTTCCTGTTTTTTTTTTATTACCCAGAAAATTTACAGAATCCATAAATTAACATTGAAAATCTTGATAAAACAATAATATACTTTTACGATGTACTTGTTTTCTATGATGGATATATGATGAAACGGTAAAATGATTTAGTACGAAAACTGACCATAAAGTGATTATAAGTAGGTTGCTAAATTATATACACTGTTTGCTTTAATGTAATGTTGGACTGGCACGAAACGGCTACTACAATTATGCTTGCCCCATGTAAATTGTAAATTTTGTTTCTAATTTCGGTCGATTTAGTAAATAAATTTTCCTTACGTGCAGTACGTTTATTTATAAACTGATTTACAATTTGTGTCGAGATTTTTCGAAATATTTTTTTTATCGTTCAACTTAACACAAATTTAATTATAAAATTATTATCGATTATCCATAAATGACTCTGTTCAAATTTGTATGGAGAACTTGTATGTTGTTCCTTTTGGTTTCAAAATGACCAATGATTTTTGGTAAAAAAAAATTGTGGGCCGCACTCTTAGCGCGTTAGTTGCATCAGGTTGCGTCATGCGGTCATTCCTGTTCACGGCTGGATTTCCCCTATTTGGGATCAAGGTCAAGGCAGGCCATTCCTCAAACTGGTCATATATCGGAAGTTGAGTCTAATAATGACTTTTAAGGGTTTTTATTTAATTTAAATTTAATTATAAAATTATTATCGAATGACTAATGATTCTTTTATTTGAATAATTGCTGTTTGTGTACTTTTACTTCATAATGCGTATTATTTTGAGTAAAATGAATCAATCTTATTTTTGTCTTCGATTTATGAGAATTTGGACCGATCCAGTTTTTTTTTAAATTATAAAAACAAGACAATGAACATTTTTGGAAAACCAACACAAGATTCGGAAAAAAAAAGAATTGTAAAAGTTGTTCACCAAAAAGGATCGACAAATTTGTTATAAATTATTTTTTGATAATGTGAGTAGTTTTTGTTTTAATCATCAAAGATTACATTACAAATTATAAGTTTTTGGGAAAAAAATTGTAGGAACAGAATTTATTCCTGAATTATAACTAAAAATTTGCTTTTGACCTTTTTTCCTCAAGAGACACGTGATGAGAATGTGTTCGTTGAAGCCAGAGGAGCTTTAACAAAAGAGAATTCACAATCACTAAATTTCAGTTCTTGATTGTTTTACTTTCTTATTTCTTTGCTGAAAACTTTACCATTGCATTTGGTTATTTTTTTTTTATTTGAAATTTCAACTATTTTGTTGAAAATTCATGTTTTTTGATAAAAATTAGTTTTGTTTGGTACAAACTTCATTTTTTGGTTGAAAATTTAGTTATATGCTTGGAAATTAATTTTTGTGATTGAAAATTTATTATTTTTGTTGTGGAAATCCATTTTTTCTGTTGAAAATTCAACTATATTTCTGAAAATTCTTTTTCCGTTGTTGCTAAATATTAGTTTTTTCGACTGAAATTTCAATTTTTCTAGTTTTTGATTATATTCAACTACTTGGTTGAAATTTGAACTTCTTTGTTAGAAATTATTATTTTTCTGTTTGAAATTAGATTATTTTTATTCAATTCGTTTTTTTCTGATAGAAAATAAATTCTTCATGCTTTCCATTTTTAGATGAAAATTATTTTTTCAAATGTTCCATTTTTGCTTAAAAATCAATATTTTCAACTGTTCCGTTTTTGGTTAAAAAACACTTTTTTGACTGAAAATTTCATCTATCCAGCTTTTTTTTGAAAATGTAGCTTTTTTAGGTGAGAATTCAACTATTTTGTTGAAAATTCATGAATTTTTATGAAATTTTTTTTGTCGGTAGAAAACTCATCTTTTGGTTTGAAAATTCAACTATTCGGTTATAAATATATTGAAAACTCATTTTTTTTCTTAGAAAAGTACATTTTTAACTGACCATTTTTGGTTAATAATGATTTTTCTACTGAAAATTTACTATTCCGTTTTAAGTTGAAAATTCATCTTTTTAGATTGAAAATTCAACTGTTGTTTTTACATTTTTTTTATTTTCTTGAAAATTTGTCCTTGTTGGCGAAAATTCATCTTTTTGGTTGAAAATTACATAATTTGGTTAAAAAATAAGCATTTTCAGTTGAATCCTTATTTTTTTATGGAAAGTGGACTATTTCTTTGGAAATTAATTTTGTTGTTGTTGAATATTAATTTTTGTAACTGAAAATGTAACCATTCAATTTCTTGTTGCAAATTTACCTTTTCAGTCGAAATTTCAACTATTTATTTGAAAATTTATGTATTCTGCTGAGAATTCGTCTTTTTTGGAAAAATAAATCTTTTGGAATGAAAATTCCTCATTTTTGGTTAAAAATTCAACTACTTCGTTGAAGGTTGAATGTCTCGGTTAAAAATTATTATTTTTTTAAAAATTTAATTATTTTTCAGAAACTCGTTTTTTCTGGCTGAAAATTAATTTAACTGAGCTTTTCATTTCTGGTTAAAAAATAAGTTTCTGACTGAAAATTTAACTATTCCGTTATTGGTTGAAAATGTATCATTTTTAGTCGAAAGTTTAAAGATTTTGTTAGAAATTATTTTTCTTTTTTTGTTTAATATTAAAAATTAAACTACTTGGATGAAAGTTGAACTTTATAGTTGATAATTTATTGTTTGGTTGAAAATTTGATTGCATTATTGAAAATTCTTTTTTTTTTACTACAAAATAATTTTTTCAACAGATCTTTTTTGGTTAATAATTTTTTCTTTCAAATTTAACTGTTTCGTTTCTGGTTGATAATTAATTTTCCTTAGGTGAAAATCCAACTATTTTGTTAAAAATTCGTGTATTTTTCATGAAAGCTTTCTTTTTTTTGTAGAAAATTTATCCTTACGGTTGAAAATTATATTTGGTTAAAAATTGAACATTTTTAGTTGGATCTTTATTTTTCAATAGGAAATTAGACTATTTTTTGGAAATTTATTTTTCCTTGTTAAATATTAATTTTTGTAACTGGAAATGTAACCATTCAATTTCTTGTTGCAAACTTACCTTTTTATTCGAAATTTCAACTTTTTATTAAATATTTATGTATTATGTTGAAAATTTGTTTTTTTTTTCGGTGAGGAATAAATCTTCTGGATGGAAAATTAATTTTGACAAGTTTTCCATTTTTGGTTAAGAATTAAGTTTTTGACTAAAAATCCAACTATTCCGTTAATGGTGAAAGATTCATAAATATTTATGAAAATTTGTCTTTTTTGACAGAAAATTTACCTTTTTGTTTGAAATTTCATATATTTGGTTCAAAATCTATCATTTGCAGTTAAAAATTTTGTTAGAAATTCAGTTTCTTTGTTGTTTAGTATTAAATTTTTGAAATGGAAATTTAATTTTTTTATTTTCATTTAAAAATTAAACTACTTGTTTGAAAGTTGAACTTCTTTGGAAATAATTTATTTTTTGGTTGAAAATTTAATTGCATTATTATAAATTCTTTTTTTTTTTTTTTTGAAAATTAATTTTTTTATTTAACCTTTTTCGGTTAAGAATTAATTTTTTAACTGAAAATTTAAATTAAATTACATAATTACTATTTTTTTGTTGGAAATTGGTTTTTTATTGTTGAATGATAATTTTTGTAGCTTTTATAATGAAATTTACCTTTCGAGTCGAAATTTCAACTGTTCATTGAAAATTCATTTATTCCATTGAGAATTTGTCTTTTCTGGTAAAAAATAAATCTTCTGGATTGGAAATTCATTATTTTGGTTAAAAAATCAATTATTCGATTAAAAATTCATGCCGCCCACCCAATCGCCTCACGTAATTTGTGAATGACCCCTGAGGATATTTTAAATGGTTTTATACAACATACACTCAACTCCCGATATAAGACACCCCGGTTTACGATATTCCTAACACTGATGGCCTTTGCAGTTCCGGAATGAGACAAGCCACGCGACCGGAAGGGAGGCTGTGCTCCGTCAAGTGAGACAAGCAGCCTGAAGGCCGCACTCTTAGCGCGTTAGTTGCATCAAGTTGCGTCATGCGGCTATGTCTTTTGACGGTTGGATTCCCCCTAATAATGACTTTTATGGGCTCTTATTTAATAAATTTTTGAACAAGTTGAGCCAAATCGGATTTTCACACCCCTTGTGTACTTGTGGAAGGAACTTCTAGTCATTAGTTTATCATAGGGTGCCACGGAAACATCCCATCGTAAAACTTCTTTGCCGCGAAAGCCTCCGTCGATTCGCCGCGCCGCACAGCGGCGTGATAGGTCGTAAATACTATGAACTTTCGTCGTTTGGAAACTGGCATTCGCTTGGAATGTGTTGGTGTAAGACTGACAATAAGCAGGAGAGACCAGAGAGACCAAGGGAAAGAAAATGGGAGGAATAAAGATTTATCGTTGGCCGAAATAAAATCCAAATCCCTCGGTGGCAACTATGAAACGAGGAACAGGCGGCATAAAGATCCGGAAAGTGTTGATCGTAAAACTGGGTAATTGTGGGAATCGGTATGAGAATTATTTCCGAACCGAAAAATTTTAAAGTCTAACACAAATTTATTTAAATTATCATCTTCGAACGTCTTTTCAGACTAGATGGAGCTATAAATTAAAAAATTTGAATCAAATTTATTCAGAAAAAAAGATATTCTCCTTTCGCTCCGCTGGGATTCGAACCCCAGGTCAACTGATTGCCGGTCAGGTGCTCTACCACTAAGCTACTAGAGAGATTGGAAGAAGAATCGTTTTTCCTAAATTAAACACAACACCTTGCAAAAGAAAGCTTTTTTTGGAATAAAGATGCTTCTTCTGATCTCTCTAGTAGCTTAGTGATAGAGCATCTGGCCGGCAATCAGTTGATCTGGCGTTCGAATCCCGGCGGAGCGAAAGGAGAAAATTTTTTTTCTGAGTAAATTTAATTTAAAAAGTGATTGATTATTTTTTTAAATAAAGATTTTATTGACAAAAATCCACTTAGAGTACCCCTAAAATATATATTTTGAGTTTTACGAAAATTTTTTTTTTTTTGGATCACATCTTTTTTAAGAAATGGAAATACTTTTCACGAAAATTTTGAATATAGTTAATTTGGGTTCTATATTAAATTCGATTGAAAGGATGAATTTCCAACCAAACAGTTGAACTTCATAACAAAATTGTTGAATTTTTTAGCAAATTAATCAAATTTTTAAGTTACTGATAATAATTAAGACAAAAAAAAATTTGAATTTTCGAACAAACGGTTGAGTTATCAGTTGGAAAAATTAATTTTCAACAAAGAAAAAATCTTGCATGTCAAAATAGTTAAATATTTAAACAAAGATATAAATCTTCAAACTGAAAAATTAATATTTAATTATTACATGAATTTTCATCAAAAAGATTAATTTACAACAACGAAAAAAAAATTTTCAACAAAATAGTTAAATATTCTACTAGAAAAATGAGTTTTTAATTAAGTATTTGAACTTTGATCGAAGTAGTTAAATGATATACAATACAGAATTTTCAAATGAGAAAGGTATTTCGGTTAATATATTTTTAAAAAATTCGACCAAATTGTTAAATTTTTAAGCCAGAAAGACAAATTTTCTACAAAGCATTCAAATTTTCAAACCCAAAATGTGAATTTTTAACACTAAAATTAATTTTCAACCAAAAAGTTAATTTTTTATAAAAATAAATGAATTTTCAACCTAAAAAGACAAATTTTCAACCATCGAGGTGGACTTTATAAGGATATTGCTTTTTTTAAATTAATTAATTTTCTAACAATTAATAACATTTGCATATCAGAAAAAACGCATTTTTTACAAAATACATGAACTTCCAACAAAATAGTTGATTTTCAGTTGATTGAATTATTTTTCAATCAAGAAAAAAAAAGTTTTTAATAAAAGAATTGAATTTTCAACCGAAGGGATGAATCTTCAGCAAAAAATGTATTTTTAACAAATACATGAATTTTTAGTAAAAAAAAAAATTATTTTCAACCGAAAAAAATTATTATCAACAAAGTAGTTAGACGTTTAACAAAGAAAATGAATTTTTAGCAGACAATTTAAAATTTTAACAAATTGAATTACCTACCAGGAAAGCATTTTTAATCAAAAAATAAGAATTTTTATTTGAAAAAGTTCATTTATAACCAAATAGTTGAAATTTCTATAAAAATATATTCAATTCAATTTTATAATTTAAAATTTAAAATTTAAATTTAAATTTACTATAATGAATCATCGTGAAATTTGTAAATCTATTATATGAAAATAGTTCAATTTTCAATAAAAAAATATGAATTTCCAAATCTTTTCAACAAAAAGACATTTTTCAACAAAATACACCAATTTCCAACCAATAAGTTGAATTTTTAGTTGAAAAAAATTATTTTCAACAGAAAAAAAAAGATTTTTTAACAAAATAATTACATTTTCAAACGAAGGTATAAATCTACAACTAATGAATGAATTTTGCACAAATACATGAATTTTCAGTGAAAAAATTTAATTTACGACAAAACGAACAATTTTCAACAAAATAGTCGATTTTTTAACTTGAAAAATGAATTTTTGAAGAAGCCGTTATATTTTTAACTAAATAATTGAATGATCGAACAGGAAAGAATTTTCAAGAAGGTTAGAGATTTCTACTAAATAGTTATATTATCAAAACGAAAACAATAATTTTCAACAATAAATTTAATTTTCAACAAAATTGTTTAATTTGTTATCAAAATACTCGACCCAACAAATTATTTGAATTTATTGTTGAAAAAAATAATTTTCATCCAGCAGAAAGATTTTTTTTTCAAAATATATACATTTTTAACCAAAGAAATAAATCTTCATATAAAAAATTATTTTTTAATAAACACATAAATTTTCAGTAGAGAAAAAAAATTTTCATAAAAAAGCATTTTCAACAGAATAGATAAATATTCAACTAAAATAATGAATTTTTGACAAAGAAGTTACATTTTCAAGCAAGTAGTTGAATCACCAACCAAGAAAGAATTTTCACAAAAAAAAAAAGAAAATTTCAAGAAAATAGTTAAATGTTTAAACACAAAAATAAATTTCGAAAGAAGTAGTTAATTTTTCAACAAAGTGGTTGAATGATCAACCAAGAGCAAATTTTAAAAAAAGACAGATATTTCAGTCACGATATAAAAAAAATTCCAACCAAATTGTTAAATTTTTAAAGCGAAAAGACGATTTTTCTAAAAAAAAAATTTAATTCGCAAACCAAAATTATAAATTTTTAAAACTGAAGTTAATTTTTAACACTAAAGTTAATTTTAATCAATTTTAATTATCAACAGTTGTTCTATTCTTTGAAAAATTCTTTACAATCTTGTTTGGTTAATTTTTGTTTTTTAATTTTTTTTGCAATCATACGCTCATCTGTTTTACTGACAAATTTATTTTTTTCAAATTCATATTCATCTTCATTTATTTATTTGTTGCTAAATTTAATTTTAATCAGTTTTAAATAGGAATCCGATGAATCTTTCAAGGAGTTGTAGCTTTTATCAAAAAATTAAGCTAAAACACAAAAATTTATTTAACTTTTGTGAAATAAACTATTCAGATCCAAAAAATTTGTTTCTCAAGTGTTTTTGAATTTCTCTTCTAAAATTGCAACAAATAAACTAGATTTTTTTTTTTGATGAAAAAAAGAGAAACTCCTTTTAAGATAAATTAGTGTTGAACTTAACCAGTAAAAGTTTAATTGGAAAATATCATTAGGCTTGAAAATTTAGGAAGAATGTCATTTTTGCTCGAGGATCGCATTTTTAAACTTCAAACCTTAATAAAAAATCCGATTTTTAATTTTTGAAAAGTGAGAATTTGCTTGCTAGATAATAAGGTTCTGAATCAATAAAGAAAAAGTTTGATCACAAAATATTAATAGGCTTCAAGCAAATGGAAGGGATTTTTTTTGCACTCTGGACGCACGTTTGGACGTGATAAAAAAATTTAGACGGCAACTTAAGAAACTTCGGAGGGTGATAAAAAACTTTGAAAAGTGATAAAAAACTTTGTTTGGTGATAAAAAAATCGATTTTCAGTATAAAAAAAAGTGAGAACTTTCTCATTTACTTAATTTTTGCAAATTTGCAAAAACGTTCACTTGAAGATTATTTTTTTAGTTTTTAATTTTATTATTTGTTTGAAAATTTAACAATTTTATTTAAAAAAAAACAGTATTTTTTTGCAAATTCAACTCTTTTCCTATAATATTAATCTTTTGTTTGAAATTCGTATTTTGTTTGCTGATAAGTCAACTGAAATATTTTTTGGATGGAAAATATTTTTTTTGAAAATTCGTATTTTTAATTCAAAAGTTCAACTTTTTTAGTAGAAATATTGCATCATTCTTGGACAAAAATGCTTAGTCAACATACCAGCTGATCTGGCGTTCGAATCCCAGCGGAGCGAAAGTAGAAGATCTGTTTTCTGAATAAATTTAATTTAAATGTAATTGATTATTTTTGAAAATAAAGTCGGTCTGCAATTTGAATTTGTTGAAAATTAAACTGTTCCTAGAAAATTTACTTTTTGTTAAAAGTTTTCATTTTTCTGTAGAATAGTCTATGAAAATCCTTTTGGATGAAAATTCAACTCTTTTTTTGAAAATTTCTCTTTTTGATTTAAAAATTCACCTTTTTAAGTAGAATTTTTATTTTTTGTTGACAAAAATGCCACTGTTTGTTTGAAAATTTAATAATCTTGTTAAAAAGTCATACTTTTTGGTTAAAAATTCTGCTGTGTTTTTGAAGATTCAACTATTTGGTAGAAAATCCACTTTTTGGTTAAATTTAATATTTTGTGTTGGAAAGAGAATTGAACTCTTTTCTGGGGGAAAATTCAACTATTCTCTTGGAATTTTTTTTTTAATAGAAAATTTATCTATTTAAAGAGAAACTTCATCTTTCTTGATTGAAAATGCAACTATTTGGTTGAAAATAAAACGATTTTGTTAAAAAGTCATACTTTTGGTTGAAAATTTTACTCTTTGGTTGGAAATTTGACTATTTCGTGGAAAATTTACTTTTCTGGATAAAGGTTCAAATTTAAGAAAAAATTTCTCCTTTTTTAATAAGAATTCATCTGTTTTAGTCAAAATTTCATCTTTCTTGGATGAAAATTCAACTATTTGGTAGAAAATTGTCTTCTTTTAAAATAAAAATGCATCTGTTTTAATAGAAATTTCATCTTTTTTGAATAAAATTGCAACTATTGGGTAGAGAATTCAACAATTTTGTTAAAAATTTATCGTTTTTGGGGTAAAAATCCGTCTTTTTGAATTCAAAATTCATTTTTTTCTGTAGAAAATTATTTCTTGTTTAAAAATTCATATTTTTATTTTGAAAAGTCATCTAAAATCTTTTTTAACAGAAAATTCAACTATTTTTTTTTAAATTTATCTGTTTGAATTATATATTCATCCACTTTGGTAGATATTTTATATTTTTTGATGAAAATTCAACTTTTTTGTGAAAAATTATTCTTCTTTGCTTGAGCATTCAATTATTTTATTTGAAAGATTTAGTTGAATCAATATGTTAAGAAATAATTTTTTTCTTGAAGAGTTATATTTTTAGTTGAAAATTTATCTCTTTGGTTGAAAATTGAACTATTTTGTTGAAAATTAATCTTTACAAATTGAAAATTCAACTAATTTTAATTAATTTTTTAAACTGAGAATGTAACTTCTATATTTTTTAAAGATTGATCTTTTTCAGTTAAAATTCTCTTTTTTAGTTGAAAACAAAAATTTTTCTTGGGTTAAAATTCCATTTTTGTTCGGTAAAAATGCATCAGTTTCGTGGAAAAAAATTTTTTGCTGAAGTCATATTTTTTGTTTGTAAATACAATTTTTGTAGAGACGATTCGTCTTTCGGCTGGACGATTCCACAATTCAGGTAAAATTTTCTTTCTTCAGTGAAAAATCTTTATTTGTTAAGAATTCATATTTTGATCATGAAAAGTCAACTACAATCTATTTTAACAAAAAATTTAAATATTTTTTTTTAATTTATCTTTATGATTTATAAATTCATCCGCTTTGGTGGAAGGTCTTTTTTTTGTTCAATATTAATTTTTTAACTGAAAATGTCATTTTTCCATTTTTTTAATCGATTTGTTTTAGTTGAAAATTCTCCTTTTTTGGTAGAAAAAAATAAATTGCTTGGTTTAAAATTGCTTTTTTGTTGGGTAAAAGTGACTGTTTTTTATATTAAATAAAAATATTTTTTGGTTACTGTACATTTTTCTGTTGAAGATTCATAATTTTGGTGGAAACTTCGTCTTTTTTGATAAAAAATCTTCCTTTTTGTTTACTTTTTTGCTACATTATTGTTACTTTTCGGTTACTTTTTTGAGAAAAGTAGGGTTGCTATTTTCCTATTTTTGGAATTTGATCAGTTCCGAGCCCTGTGTAAATTCAATTTTTGTAGCGAAAATTCATCTTTTGGCTTAAAAGTTCAACAATTTAGGTAAAATTCTATTTCTTCAGTGCAAAATCTTTATTTGTTGAAAATTCGTCTGGTTGGGTTTAAAAAACTTTTTCTAGTATAAATTTTATGTTTTTTGATTGAATTCTAAATTTGTATCTGAAATACTGTTTTATTCCGTTTATAGAAGATTCCATGATAAAAGAATTTGAAGATTAAAATCCTGGTATTGGAATAATAATGATCAAGGAAAATGAAAAATTAGCAATGAAAAAAAAAATAATAATAAATAAAAAATAATAATAGAAATAATTTAAGAAAATAATAATAATAACATTTTTCTTGCAATAACTAGTAAAACATTTTCGGAAACTAAAAATTACGTACAGAAACTGGGGGGGGGGGGGGGGGAAAAATCTGATCTCCCCCCCCCCCCAAATTCGAAATTTCTGAACAGTGACAGGACTAGCAAGCGTGAGAATGCGACATCTGAAAATCCATTGCGAATCGCGACACAGAATGCGTTTGCATTGTATGCTTATTAATCGTAATGCGTGTCACAACAGCTCGTGCCGATACGCTTCGGCCATTAAATGGATGGTGCGCGATATAGCAACGTCACCGAGCAGTATCTCCGTTACGCCTGGGTTAACCTGGACTGCGGTCGCTCACGCATCGCTTAACATAATCCCCCATCCGACCACCGTTACATAGATTACGGAACGATATCTCGGGTCCGAACGATATATTATTAGGGAAAGCTCTATAGGGCCCATTGTCATATGTTTGCATTGCATCAACCATGTCGCGATCGAGTTTCCATTTCACGTCAACTTTTCATTGATTCGCTGAAGCTTCTTTCCATTCATTATAATACATTTCAATTCAGAAAATGGATTCAATAACGTATCTGGCTGAATTTTGCACGTTGTTCCGTTTTCATATTTAGAGCATTCACCTTACAGTTCATTTACTCTACGATCATCTTCCACCTAGTCGCTCTCCTTCCCCATTCACCACCCTTACGTTTCATTTTTTCCCTGAATCTCCAGTGAAATTTTTTCCTCTTTTACTCATTCCCACTACTCCTTATCAGACTTTCTCATCCAATATTCTTCTATTCCCTTCACTCATTTTTATCTAGCCCCTTTAATCTCAACTCTTCTTCAAAAACCATCCACAGCAACGTTTTGTATAGGGTTGTTATTCTCAGCAGAAAATAGTTTTTTTGGTTCTAAATTCTGGTGAGAGAAGAGATGATATAAGGAGAGAAAGATTATGAAGGTAGAGGAGCGAGAGATGAGAGAGAGAAATAGAGAGATATGTTAGGATGTTTTGGCGAGGGGCTGGAGGAGAGAAGCGGAAAGTTAATGTTATTAAATATCTGGGAAGGAGAGGAGAGGGATAGAGAAGACGGAGTGGTGTGAGTGGGAGGGAAAAGGTGATGGTATGTAAGAGTTTAATTATGCCAGTTCGAATACGATTGTCAAGGAGGAGCGGGATTGGATGAGGAGTTAATCTGGATTGCGGTCCCTCACGAATCAACTAACATAATTCCATCTCCGGTCCGAACGATATATTATTAGGGATATCTCTAGAGGGCTCATTGTCATATGTTTGGATCGCATCAACCATGTCGCAATTCGGAAAATGCATTCAACAACGTATCTAGCTGCATTTTGGACGTGTTTGTTCCGTTTTCATATTTAGAGTATCCACCTTACAGTTCATTTACTCTCCGATCATCTTCCACCTAGTCGCTCTCCTTCCCCATTCATCACCCTTACGTTACATTTTTTCCCTGAATCTCCAGTGAAATCTCCTCCTCTTTCACTCATTCCCACTACTCCTTATCAGACTTTCTCATCCAATATTCTTCTATTCCCTTCACTCATTTTTATCTAGCCCCTTTAATCTCAACTCTTCCTCAAAAACCATCTACAGCAACGTTTTGTATAGGGTTGTTATTCTCAGCAGAAAATAGTTATTTTGGTTCTAAATTCTGGTGAGAGGAGAGATGATATAAGGAGAGAAAGATTATGAAGGTAGAGGAACGAGAGATAAGAGAGAGGGAGAGAGAGAGATATGTTGGGGTGTTATAGCGATGGGCTAGAGGAAATAAGTGGAAAGTTAATATTATTAAATATCTGGTCAGGATAGGAGATGAATAGAGAAGAAGATAGAGTGGTGTGAGTGAGAGGGGAAGGTGATGGTATATAAGAGTTTGAGGATACCACGTCGAATAAGATTGTCAGGGAAGAGCGGGATTGGATAAGGAATTAACCTGGATTGCGGCCCCCCACAAATCGACTAACATAATCTCATCTCGGGTCCGAACGATATATTATTAGGGATATATCTGGTCTTGTTTGCATTGCATCACACTTCATTTTACTCTCCGATCCCCTTCCACCCAGTCACTCTCCTTCCCCATTCACCACCCTTCCGTTACATTATGTCCCTGATTCTCTAGTGAAATCTCCTCCTCTTTTACCCATTCTCAACTACTCCTCGTCAGCCTTTCTTATCTAATATTCTTCTATTACTTTTACTCATTCTTATCTAGCCCCTTTAATCTCATCTCTTCTTCAACAACCATCCAGAGAAACGTTTTGTAGAGGGTTATTGTTATGGTTGGAGGGGCCAGATGAGAGAAAGAGAGAGAAATAGAGACAGAGAGAGAGAGAGAGAGAGATAGTGAGAGGGGTGTTTTGGTGACGGGCTAGAGGAGAGAAGCGGAACTTGTATGTTAATAAATATCTGGGAGGAGAGGAAAGGAATATAGAAGAAGATGGTTTGGTGCATTGGCGGATCCAAAATTTTTTTTGGGTGGCGTGTTTGAGGGTTTTGCGAGGAATTTTTTTCCGTAACATGATTTTAATATTGCAGTTAGTTTGAAGCTTGCTATTATTCTTCGATTTGGAAGGGGGGAGGGGTAACATATAATATTCCTCTACTCCCTCTGCTCATTTTAAACTAGTCCCTCTAATCCCCTTCCTTAACAACAACACGCAGTCACGTTTAGTAGGGGGTTATTTTCCGCAAAAACAATTTTTTTTAGGTTCACAATTGGGTGAGAGGAGAGAGGATATAAGGAGAGGAAGATTATAGAGGTAGAAGGGTGAGAGAGAGAGAGAGAGAGAGAGAGAGAGAGAGAGAGAGAGAGAGAAGAGAGAGGGCGAAACGTGAATATTAATGAATATGTGGGAAGGAGAGTGGGATACAGATATAAAAGAAGATGGTGTAGTGTCAGTGAGAGAAGAGAGGAGATGGTATATAAAAGTTTGATGATGCTAGGTCAAAAAAAAAATTGCCAGAGACGAGCAGGATCGGACTTGCATTTCCCTAATATTCTTCTTTTAATATTTTCCTCTACACCATTCCCTTATTTTACTCAAGTCCCTTCAATCTTTTCTCTACCTCAATAACAACCGATATCAACAGTTAGTAGGGGGTCATTTTTCTCAGCACAAACAAGTTGTTTTGGGTTCTCATTTTGGTTGAGAGAATATAATGAGACAAATATTGAAGGGGTAAAAATAAGAGATGAGACAGAGAGACAGGAGGAAGAGGTACATGAATAACAGAATAGTGGAGAGAAGCAGAACCTGAGTGATAATGGATATATGGGAAGGAGAGAGGGTATATGGTATATATATATATATATATATATATATATATATATAAGGGTATATGGAAAGGAGAGAGGGTGAAGGATATATAGGGAAGATAGGGTAGTGTGAGTGGAAGGATAGAGGGAAAAGAAGATGGTTTATAAGTAAGAGAGTAAGGATGATATGTTGAATAACATAGGAAGGAGAGGGAACAAGTTAAATGGCCGTGACTGATAATGGGTATATGCGAGTGAAAGACTGAGTTTGAGCATGAGTGTGGACAGGAAGATATTTAGAGGTGTAGTGGTTGGAAAGAAGGGGTGATGTTTGCTTAAGGGGCTAGTCGAGAGTGGCGAATCGTGAGCGTTATTAATAAATGAGAATGTAAAATGGTAAAGGATATAGGGGAAGGTAAAGTGTTGTAAGTGAGAGGCTAGAGGAAGACGTGATGGTACATAAGTGAGAGGTTTATGGTACTAGAGAGAATAAGTTTGGTAGCAGAATATTTTGGATTTTCACAATCTATTCATTCCCTTCTCATATTTTGAAGAATTTATCTTACATTTCGATTATCCTCAGACTCCATTCCTTTAATCCACTCTTTCTCTACCCTCACAACCCTTCCAGTACATTTTTTCTTCAATTCTCCAATAAAATCTCCTATCTTACCCATTCTTAATACTTGTCATTCATCCTTTTCCTTCAATACTTATCTACTTCCTCCCTTCATTCTATTCTAGCTCCTCATATATTTTCTCTTCCTTAGTAACAGTTGGGATCGGTTAGGAGTGGGTTTTTACACTCAGCAATAACCATGGTTTTTTGGGTTCTCAATTCAGGTGAGAGGAGAGACAGAGTAAGGGTGAAAGTAGTGAAAGTAGTAAAAGTCGTAGCAGAAAGTAAGAGTAAGGTAAAAGAGAGTAAGGAGAAAGAGAGTAAGGAGAACAGGAGTGAGGAGAGCAAGATTGTGGAGAAAGGGAGAGGGATATAAAAGAGAGAGGGAGAGAGAGAGGGGGAGACCGAGGGATACGTAGGTGAGGAAATACTGAGTAACTTGAGTGATAATGGGTATATTAGAAGGAGAGAGGGTGTGAAGTATCGGGAAGATGGGGTTGTGTGCTTGTGTGGAGGGATGGCACCTGGACGAGAAGCGCAAGTGATCCACCACCCGTCGGTTAAACATTCTCCATTAATGTTTATGAAAATCTCTCACTCTTTTGTTCATTCTCCCTACTTCTTATTAATCCATCTTCTCCAATATTCTTTCCTATAACTTTCTTTCATTTTACTCTGGCTCCTTTCTTCTAAAATCTTCCACAATAATAATCGACATCAATGCTTACTTGAGGTTTGTTATTCTCAGCCCAGTCAATTTTTTCCGGGATCCCAATTTTTATGAGAGGAGAGAGTATATAATGAGAGAAATATTGCGGAGGTAGAGTGAAGGGAAATCAAAGAGGGAGAGGGAACATAGGTGATGTGCTAGTGTAAAGAGACGTCATGGGTGTATGGGAAGGAAAGAGGATGTGAGATATAAGGGAAGATGAAGTGGTATTAATGAAAGACTAGAGAGGAGAGAAGATAATATATAAGTGAGAGTGATATTTTCCAGTGATATTTTTTTGTTGAGAGTGATAGGCTGCATACGATTAGGATGGTGGAAGGAGATTTGATGGGGACGTGATTAATTGACTAGAGGGAAGAGGAGATGGCATATTCGGAGAAGAATGAGGGTTATACGTTAAATAAGAAAGGGAAGGGAGGGAGGATTGCGAGTGCGTAAGTAATAATCGGTACATGAAAATGAGAGATGGTGAGAGATAAAAGGAACATGGCTTAGTGCGAGTAAGAGGCTGGAGGTTAGAGGAGATGGTATATAAGGAAGGGAGTTGGGATTCTGGAATAAATAAGATTGGAAAGGAAAAGGATGATTCGATGACAAACGTGAGTGATAACGGGTCTATGGAAAGGAGGGAGGATGGGATAAATATGGAAAGATACAGTACTATAAGAGGGTACATGGGAGGGTATATACCCTTCCCAAGAGAGTAGAGTATCAATGTGAATAAAGTTGGGAAGGGGTGGGGTGAAGGAGGCGTGGATAATAATTAGTATATGAGAAGAAGAGAGGGTGGGATGGAGGGTGAGAATATGGGAAGATAGGATGGTGTAAGAGAGAGGCTAGAATGTAGAGGAAAGCGTTTATGAGCAAAAAATTGAGTGTGTTCTGTTGCATAAAATTAGGAGTTGGAGGGGGATTGGATGAAGAGTGAGTGATAATGGGTGTACGCGAGAAAGAAATGTTATCAAATAGGATTACAATGTAACTTTCAATGAACCTACTGGACAACCAAAATAAACTACCGTGTCATATTCGCGGTCGTAAAATCGGAAATATAAGAACTTCCGCTTTTGCATGTACCACCCACTTAGAGGAGCCTTCAGTGTAGGTAAAGGGTCGCGATCTGTCACAGTCGCGCCTTTAGAATTTGGCGGAAGTGTAGGAAAGTGAAGCCCGGATCAAGCCCCATTTTTCACCGATTCTCTGACATAAATCAAACTCAAGCGGACAACTTAGCCCCTATACCTTCTCTTCTTCCCACCAAGTCTTCATCTGAGAATTTCGAACGGGACCTTACATCCTCAAGATCTTTATACTCTTTTTCTTTAAACGGAAAAGCTGTATTCAATTGGAAAAGATTACCGATGCCTCAATCAAATTTTAAGGTCGACTTTAACCAATATTAGTTCATAAATATTTTTCATCATTTCACAATGTGCAACTATTTGCAGACTTCACACTCTTCTATTATCCTCTATTCCTTTTTTGTAAAGAATTTTTCTTTTTCCCTTGTTTTTGAAAAAATCCTCTTCTTCTCGTTTTTTTCGCTTCAATTTGATAAAAAATAATAGAACCCAATAGAACAATCCTAATATTTGTAAATTTTTTTAAAATGGAAATTCTGCTTTTATATTTTTGGCTGAAAATTCATCTTTTTTGATTGAATTGTTTTGTGGAAAATTCAACAATTTTATTGAAAAGTTATCCTGTTTAGTTGAAAATGGAAATGTTTTCTTAAAAATGCAAATGTTTTCTTGAAAATAAGGCTTTATAGCTTAAAAATTCAAATATTTGGTTATTGATTCAAAATTTAGAAAAAAATTGAACTAGCTTGTCGAAAATTCATCTATTTGCTTGAAACTTCATATTTCGTTGTTGGAAATTCAACTGAACTCCTTCTTTGTCGGAATTTCTTATTTTTTTCAATAATACGTTTTTTTGGTTTGGAAATGCCTCTCTTTAGGTAAAAATTTAAACATTTTTGGTTTAAATGCAACCGTTTTATTGAAAATTATTCGGTTTTTGTTGAGATTTTAACTATTTTTTAAAAAATTCGTCTTGCTTGGTTCAACTTAGTTGATTTTTACTTGAAATTAAACTGTTTTTTGATTAGAAATTAATTTTTCAACTGAAAATTCAACTATTATAGTTAACATTTCATCCCTATGGTAGAAAATTCAACTATTTTGTTGAAAATTCTTCTTTTTTGGTTACATAACACTGTTTTCGATCTGAAATAAAAATATTTTTTGGTCGAAAATTGAACTGTTTTATTAAAAATTCGTGTTTTTATCTTGAAAAATCGGAATTCTGGGAAAAATTATAACTTCCTTATATACTGAAAAATCGGTTTTGGTTGAAAATTCAACGTTTTTCTTTAAAATTCGTTATTTTGGTTGAAAGTTGAACTATTTTCTTGAAAATTCATTTCTGTCTTTAAAAATTCAACATTTCGGTTGAAAATTAGTTTTTTCATTTGAAAACTGAAATATTTTATTTGAAAATCTTTTTTTTCGGTTTGAAAATGAATATTTTTGGTTGAAGATTCATCTTCATATGTTGAAAATTCAACTATTTGGTTGATATTACACTTTTTTGTCGAAAACTTAATTATTTTGATGAAAATTCAACTAATTTGTTGAAAAAGTTTTCTTTTTTGTGGAAAATTCAACTATTTAGATTGATAATTTGATCATTCTAAGAAAATCGTGTTTTCCGCTCGAAAATTTAACCATTTTGTTAAAATTGTGTTTTTTTTCAAATTTTTTTTTTTTTATGTAACTATTTAATTCTTGGTAGAAATTTCATCTCTTTTGTCTAAAAATGCAACTGTCAAGTTAAAAATTAATCTGCTTTGGTTGAAGATTCAAATATTTAGTTAAAAATTCGTATTTTTTGGTTTAGTTACCGAATTTGGTTAAAATAAAAAAAATTTCTGATTGCTGAATATTAATTTTTTAAACTGAAAATTAAAGTATTCTATTTTTCGTTGAAAACTTATATTTTTAGTTAAAAAATGATTTATTTTGTTAAAAATTCGTCTCTTGGTGGAAAATTAATCCTCTTGGGTTAAAAATGAACTTTTTTGTCGAAAATTTAACTTTTCTCTAAAAAAATCACATCTATGGCTCAAAACTTCAACTATTTGGGTCAAAATGCAACTGTGCGATGAAAAAATTTGATTTTTTAAGCTAACGAATTTTTTTTATAAATTTATCTTTGCTGGTTAAAAATTGCCTTTTGTAACAGAAATTCATTTTTCCGAGTTTAAAAATCAATTCTTTTTTCAAAGATTCGATTTTTGAGCTTGGAAGCTCAACACTTATTGGAAATTCATTTTTGTAAGTTGAAAATCTAACTATTTGGTTAAAAAGTTAACTCTTTTTTTTATTTGTTTATTCGGCTGTTTTGATGAAAAGTTAAACTATTTGGTAAAAAATCATACTTTTCTGTAAAAAAAATTTCTTTGTTGGAAATTATACTTTTCACATTGATAATTTGATTCTTTTCTAAAAAAATCTTTTTTTTCGGCTAGAAAATTTAACTATTGTGTTAAAAATTTAATTTTTTTTTGTGAATTTTTTTTTTACAAAAAACGTAACTATTTTATTGTTGATAGAAATTTTATCTTTCTTGGGTGAAAATGCAACTGTTCAGTTGAAAATTATTCTGATTTGGTTGAGGATTCAAATCTTCAGTTAAAAATTCGTGTTTTTTGACTAAATTTTACCGAATTTAATTTTCAATCTTTCCTGGTTGTTGAAAATTAATTTCTTGAACTGATAATTAAAGTATTCCATTTTTCTTCAAAAACTTATATTTTCAGTTAAAAATTAAATTTTTTTGTTAGAAATTTTTCTCTTGGTCAAAAATTAATCTTATTGGTTGAAAATTCATCTTTTAGGATTGAAAATCTTACTCTTAGGATAAAAATTCCACTATTTTGTGGGAAAATTCTATTATATTGTTAAAAATTTCACTACTTTACTAAAAACCATTTTTTTCGTTAAAAATTGATCTTCCTAGGTTAGAAATGCAATTTTTTGTTGAAAATTCAACTTTTCTTTTACCAAATTGCCTTTTTGGCTTAAAAGTTGAACTATTTGGTTCAAAATGCAACTGTACGGTAAAAAAAATTCAATTTGAAGCTGACGAAATTTTTTTCTAAAACATTCCTGATTAAAAATTAACTTTTGTGTTGAAAGTTTATTTTTCCAGGTTTAGAAATTAATTGTTTCATCAAACATTTGATTTTTTGGCTGAAAATTTAACTATTTTTTTGTAAATTTGTTTATTTTGCTGTTTTGCTGAAAATGATAACTATTTGGTGAAAAATCATTCTTTTCTGTCAAAAAATACCTTTTTTGTTGAAAATTCCACTTTTTGGATTAAAATTTTAATTATTTTTAAAAAAATTGTCTTTTCGACTTGAAAATTTAACTATTTTGTTAAAAGTTAGTTTTTTTGGTTGGAAATTTTTTTTACGGGAAGTGTAACTATTTCATTCTTCGTAGAAATTTCATCTCTTTCAACCATTCAAGTTTTGAGCTTGAAAGCTTTTCCTTTTTTGTCAAAAAATAACTTTTCTGTTGGAAATGCTATTTTTTTGTTGAAAATGCTACTTTTTAGATTGATAATTTGAATATTTTATAAAAAAATCGTCTTTTCGGGTTGAAAATTTAACTACTTTGTTAACAATTTTTTTTTCTGTTGAAATTTTTTTTTACAAAAAATGTTGAATGCTATTTCATTCCTCGTGAAAATTTTATTTCTTGTGGGTGAAAATGCAATTGTTTGGCTAAAAATTAATCTGCTTTGGCTGAGGATTTAAATCTTTAGTTACAAAAATTGGTCTTTTCTGGTTAAATTTTACCGAATTTAATTGAAATTAAAATCTTTTCTGGTTGTTGAACATTAGTTTTCTTTAACTGAAAATTAAAATACTCTATTTTTTGTTAAAAACTTATATTTTCAGTTAAAAATTGAATTATTTTGTTAAAAATTCACCTTTTGGTGAAGAGTTAATCTTCTTGGTTGAAAATTCATATTTTCAGATTGAAAATTCAACTGTTGGTTTAAAAATTCCACTACTTTGTGGAAAATTTAAGAAAATTGTTAAACATTTCACTACTTCCCTAAAAACTTTTTCTTTTGTTGAAAATTGATATTCCTCAGTTAAAAATGAACTTTTTTGTTCAAAGTTTAACATTTCTCTGAAAAAATGGCTTTTTTGCTCAAAAGTTGAACTATTTGGTTCAAAATGTAATAGGGTCAAAAAAATTTATTTTTGAAGTTATCGAAATTTTTATCTTAATTTATCTTTCCTGATAAAATTAGCTTTTGTGTTAAAAATTTATTTTTCCGGATTCAAAAATTAATTTTTTTCTGAAACATTCGATTTTTAGGCTTTAAAGCTCGACACTTATTGAAAAATCATTTTTTCAAGTTAAAACTGTATTTAAAAAGATGAATTTTCAACAAAAAAGTTATTTTTTAACAGAAAAGGATGATTTTCTTACCAAAAAGTTGACTATTCAGTCACAAAAAAATTAACTTCAGACCAGATAGTTTCATTTACAACCAAAAAGTTGAGCTTTTCAGCCAAACAGCAGAATAAACAAATTTTCAAAAAAATAATTAAATTTTTAACCAAATAGTTTAATTTTTAACTTATTTTCAACAAAAAAAGTTCATGTTTAACTGAGGAAGATTAATTTTTAACAAAAAAAAAAGTTTTTAATAGAATAGTGAAATGTTTAACAATATAATTAAATTTCCCACAAAATAGTGAAATTTTTAACCTAACAGTTTAATTTTCAATCTAAAAATATGAATTTTCAACCAAGAAGATTAACTTTTCAACAAAAGACGAATTTTTAACAAAATGATTCAACTTTTAAATGAAAATATAAGTTTTGAACAAAAAATAGAGTATTTTAATTATCAGTTCAAAAAAAAAACTAATCTTCAACAACCAGAAAAGATTTAGATTTTAATTAAATTCGGTAAAATTCAACCAAGAAAGACGAATTTTTAACTGAAGATTTGGTTTCTCAACCAAAGCAGATTAATTTTGAACAAACAGTTGCATTTTTACCCAAAAGAGATGAAATTTCTACAAGAAATGAAAAAGCTACATTTTTTGTAAAAAAAAATTTAAACAGAAAAAAAAAATGTTAACAAAATAGTTAAATTTTCAAGCCGAAAAGACAATTTTTTAGAGAATAATCAAATAATCAATCTAAAAAGTAGAATTTTAAACAAAAAAGTTATTTTCTGACAGAAAAGGATGATTTTTTAACAAAAAGTTTAACTTTTCAGTGAAACAGCAGAATAAGCAAATTTACAAAAAAATATTTCAATTTTTAACCAAATAGTTAAATTTTTAGGTTACCAAAATGAATTTTCGATGAGTGTTGAGCTTTCAAGCTCAAAAATTGAATGTTTGAGAATCTGAAAAGATGAATTTTCACCCAAGAAGATTAATTTTCCACTCATCTCTTTCGTTAAAAATGTATTTTTTTTTGCCTAAAATTGAATTGTTTGATTGGCTATAAAATATATTTCGATTTGAAATTCTGAGGATTCGAAAAGTTTCATATTTAACTCAATAATTTATTTGATTCAAAATAATTTATTCCCCTATTATTCCTCTATTTTGACTGAGAAGTCTGCAAAGTGCAACCATTGGTAACAACACCAAATTTTAGGGTGATCCACCCCCGAGGAATAAATTAATTTTAAAATCAGATATAACAGATTAAATTTGATAAAAAAAGCATAAATTAAAAAAATGTGATTTTAAGTAGCTTTTTCGTTCAAAGTAGCGAGAGTAGCAGGTAGGGGAAACCTCCCTACAGTGGATAACGCAACCTACAATGGATAATCATTAATCAAAAATACTAATAAATCTAAAATAATTCATTCAATTCAACAAATAGTTGAGACATTATTCGTGTTCATAAATTAAGATTAAAATTCATTATTTTTCTTTTTTTAGTATTTTTAATTAGATATCCACTGTAGGTTGTATTATCCACTGTAGGAAGGTTTCCCCTACAGCTATCTGAATCCCATGAAGCAATAGAACCCGACAGTTATTGACATCCAGCTTCAATAAACCAGGTTAAATTCCCATTCTTAAATAATTGAATTCAATCCAATTTTTCTGACAAAAATGGCTAAAATCAATAACTGTCGAAGGGGATCTTTACAGATAATCAGCTCTTCGCGTTCATCGCAGGTTTCAATTAAATATTGGCACACAATAAAAGATATACTGCCAATAAAAAAATTTCTCGTCAGAATTCAAATAATGTAATAAAAAGTGAACACTCGCACACAAAAATGAGAAATATTCACAAATTTTCCCTAAATGTCCCACCTTAACTATATAGCTCATACAAAGACTCCACCGAGCATTCGGGCACTTGGCTCGCCACATTCTTCAATTACGTCACAAGACGGCTTTTCTCGACGTGAATTTAACACTTTCCGTATTCACTGGGCAAAATTGTCCTCCGGGAGAGAAAAGCGTTTTTGATAATTTTTTTTCAAATTTTTTTTTTAATTCACCGCATGGGGAACGTAAGGCAGAAGGTAAGGTCCGGTTAGGATGTACTGCACCGCGACGACCATTAGCTGCGGCGCACTCCATCTGATGATGTATGCACTTCCTGAAACAGAAATGCATTTTGTGTGTTAGTTCCTTCTGCGAGGACATGGAAAAAGAAGGTCGGAAAAAGACTTTTTGGATGAAGAATGACTGATTGAGGAGGGAAAATAAAGTGAAACTGAGTAGATAGGGGAGGATTTCTTGAAACTTTTGTCAAAATCCCCAGTGGCCATTTCGCTCCTCCATCACTGTGTCAAGTTATATCTAAGAGTAACTAAACTTCCATCAAGTGGTGATGAGTTTTTCTTGACAGGGACAAGAAACGAAAATTAAAATCAAAAAAGTTTTTTTTTTTTTTTGTTGAAAATCCATTTTTTTATTTGATAATATGACTATTCCCTTTTTTGGCGGAAATTTATAGTTTTTAGGTAAAAAGTTTAAAAACCCTGGTGACATTTTTACAAAGAAGTATAAAAAACTAAAACTGAAACTGCAAAATTTTAACTTTTATACTTTTGATTTATACATTTTCAAAATTATGTTATTTCAAGCAATTTTGAGCTAAAAACATTAATTTATACATTAAAGTTTGGTTTGATTATTGGTTTGGATTATTTGGTTTGGATTGATTTTAATTATTCTCTTGAAGATTTGTTTTGAAAAAATAATATCAAAAATCTCCAGGAATCTTATAATAATATTATCTTGGAACTCAAATTTTTCCAACAATTTTTTAAAAATCCTTCAAAATTAAAAAAACTACCCTTAAAATCATCCAGATTCTTTTTTGACAAAACTATTGTTAGTTTTTGCAGGAACTTCGATACCAATTTTTTATTCATTGAAAAACTTTTAAATTTATTATTTAAACTTTATCATTCATCAATTAAAAAAGCTTTTCTCAAATCTTCCCAAATATTAGTTTAAAATTAATTTTTCAAAATAAAAAATCATTCTACATTTTCCCAGCAAAATTATGAATTAATTTTTATTTTCCTTAAACCTTTAAAGATCCTTGAAAAGCTGTAAAATTTCATTTCGAAACCTTCAGACATCTAAATTTAGTTTTTCATTTTTCAAAATATTTTCCAGTATTAAATTAAGTTTGGATATTCTCAAATCTTGTAAATTTGATTTATAATTACTGTTTTAAAATAAGAAAGTAAGATATTGATAAATAAAAATGTAATATTTTTGATTGATTCATTTAAAAACTTTTAAATTGTTTAAAAGGCTTATCAATTTTGTGTTCAAAATTTTTAAAAATGTACATCGTGTATTAAATGGTTTGAAATCTTTATACATTTTAAATTAT
>CAKNXH010001627.1:57326-67398 GCA_932178445.1 Andricus quercusramuli
TTTCCAACTCTTAAGTAATTTTATAAGTTTCTGGATCCCCGTTTCCAGCTCCAAAGTACTTCAATAAGCTTTTGGATCCTGGTTTCCAACTCCAAAGTATTTTAATAAGTTCTTGGATCCCCGTTTCAAACTGGAAAGTATTTTTATAAATCCCTGGATTCCCGTTTTCAACTCCAAAGTATCTAGATGAGTTTCTGGATCAACGTACCCAAGTCCAAAGTGTTTTCATGAATTCCTGGATCCCTGTTTCTAACTTCAAAGTATTTTAATAAGTTCCTGGATCCCTGTTTCCAAACCTAAAGTATTTTAATAAGTTCCTGAATCCCCGTTTCCTACTCCGAAGTATTTTAATGATTTTCTGGATCCCCATTTCCAACTCCAAAGTATCTTGATAAGTTCCTGGATCCCCGTTTCCAACTCCTAAGTATTTTAATGAATTTCTGGATCCCCGTTTTTAACTCCAAAGTATTATAATAATTTTCTGGATCTCTATTTCCAATTTCAAACTATTTTAACAAGTTCCTGGATCCCTGTTTCCAACTTCAGAGTATTTTCATAAGTTCCTGGATCCCCGTTCCCAACTCCAAAGTAATTGAGTGAGTTTCTGGATCCCCGTTCCCAACTCCAAAGTATTTTTATAAATTCCTGGATCCCCATTTCCAACTCCAAAGTATTTTATTGAGTTTCTGGATCCCAGTTTCCAACCCAAAGTATTTTAATAAGTTCCTGGATCCCTGTTTCCAACTCCAAAGTATTTTAATAAATTCCTGGATCCTCGTTTGCAGGTCCAAAGTGTTTTCATGAATTCCTGGATCCTCGTTTCCAACTCCAAAGTACTTCAATAAACTTTTGGATCCTGATTGTCAACTTTAAAGTATTTTAGTAAGTTCCTGGATCTCTGTCTCCAACTCCAAAGTATTTTAATAAATTCTTGGATCCCCGTTTCCAACTCCAAAGTATTTTAATAAATTCCTGGATCCTCGTTTGCAGGTCCGAAGCACTTTAATAAGTTCCTGGATCCTCGTTTCCAACTTCAAAGTACTTCAATAAGCTTTTGGATCCTGATTTCCAACTCTGAAGTATTTTCATAAGTTCCTGGATCTCTGTCTCCAACTCCAAAGTATTTTAATAAATTCTTGGATCCCCGTTTCCAACTCCGAAGTATTTTAATGATTTCCTGGAACCCCATTTCGAACTCCACAGTATCTTGGTGAGTTCCTGGATCCCCGGACCCAACTCCAAAGTATTTTTATAAATTCCTGGATGCCCGTTTCCAACTCCAAAGTATTATAATAAGTTTCTGGATCTCTATTTCCAATTCCAAACTATTTTAACAAGTTCCTGGATCCCTGTTTCCAACTTCAGAGTATTTTCATAAGTTCCTGGATGCCCGTTTCCAACTCCAAAGTATTTTAGTAAGTTCCTGGATCCCCATTTTTAACTTCAAAGTATTGTTCTAAGTTCCTGGATCCCCGCTTTCAGCAAAAAATTGTTTTCATAAGTTTCTGGATCCACGTTTCCAACTCCAAAGTACTTCAATAAGCTCTTAGATCCTGGTTTCCAACTCTAAAGTATTTTTATGAATTCATGGATCCCCGCTTCCAACTTCAGAGTATTTTAATTAGTTCCTGGTTCCCTGTTTTCAACGCCAAAGTATTTTTATAAGTTGCTGGATCCTCGTTTCCAACTTTAAAATATTTCAATAAGTTTCTGGATACAACAGGATATTTTTAAATTTTGCTCATCCTCAAAATAAATTTTTCACTCTCTTGAGGATTTGATCAAACTGATTTCGAAACTCTCTTGTAACAATATAATAGTCCGCAGTTTTGGTTATTCACTTTTTTTAGATTCTTAAATGATATTTAAACTTGAACCGAAATAAAATAAATATTTTGGTTAAGATTGCGATTATAATGAATGATAATAAAATGTAATAAAATGAGGTCAACAGATTTTTTGGAAATTTATATTAAACCAATTGAATGTATCTTTTGAACATTAATTTAGATGATGGAACCTCTTTAATATATGCGATTACAGAGAGGAGGTATAGAAATTATACTTAGAAGAGACATAGAGAAAAAATGGAATATTAATAAAATTAATTTACTCCTAAGATGTCAAGTCGGAATATTTTTTATTTGCAACAAAATAGTTTAATTTCTAACCAAAAAAGATGAATTTTTCGCAAAAATGTTGATTTTTTGAACCAGAAGATAATGTTTTCACAAAAAAGGCTACCCATCAACCCAAAAACATGAAGTTTCAAAAAATAGTTAAATTTTCAACAAAACTTCTGTATTTCACCAGATTTTCCCATGTTTCAACCAAATGGTCTAGTTTTCAAACAAAAATTAAATTTTGACCGAAAACAGTGGAATTTTCAAATAAATGGTCGAATTTTTAAGCCAAAAAGACAATATTTCCAGAAAATAGTTGAATTTTCCACAAAAAGTTTACTTTCAACAAAAAATATAAATTTTCAACAGAAGAGTGAATTTATTAAATTAAATGTCGCATCTTTTCGTGAAAAATTGACTTTTGAACCTAGAGAGATGAATTTTCAAGAAAATCATTGAATTTTTCACCAAATGTTTCAATTTTTAAACAAAAAAGAATAATGTTTAACCAAAACCACTTCAATTTTCAACCATGTAACTCAATATCAAACCAAATTAAAAAAAATACGTATGAATTTCCTACCAAAAGAGATTAATTTTCATTCAAATAGTTGATTTTTTAAACTAATGATCGAATTATGAAAAAATATATTAAAAATTATCTTATATTAATACTTTGAACTTCATCGTAGAACTCTTAAACAAGAAGGCTTAATCTTTAATGAAAACAGTTACATTTTCAATAAAAAGTTCCTTTTTCAACCAACAAAAAAAAGAATTTTCAACAACAAAATTAAAATTTCAACAAAATAGTTGACTTTTTAGCTTATTAACTTCTTAGGAAGTTAATTAAGTCGATCAAATTTCCCCGCACTCTCCACTTCTCTCCATTTCTATCCTTCCCATCAGATCCTAGCTTATCATCCCCTCTCCTACCTTCACACACCCCTCCACATTCCTAATCAACCCTCTTTTTTTCGAAAAATGTACGACGGACGGACGGATAGACAACCGAAATTGTGAGGGTTTTCTAGCCTATTAAGAAGTTAATTAAGTTGTCATAACCTTCCCCTTCCATACTTTCCCTTCTCTTCCAGCCCTACATTCTCCTAAATCTCCTCTACCACATATTTCTTCTTCCCTCACTTCAGCCTTCGCTTGCCCTCACTTTTCTGACTTCTTCCTAATCTACATTCCCTCTCCTCACTTCCTCATACAACACTCTCCTTCCCCTAACCCCCTTATTTCCCCTTGTTCCTCTTCCATATCGTTTCCTACTTTCCCTACCCTCACTTCCTTTCTCGCTCTCACCTCATTTGCTATTCCTTCCCCTTCTTCCTATACTTTTATTCTCCTTATGTCCCATTACTTCCTCACCGGGGTGAATAGGGATAAGATTATCAAGTGTGCGTTAAAATATATTTTTGAATACACGGATTTCACATAGAGTTGATTTCTCAACAATATTGATCAATAGTATCGATTAGCCCCACCCCCTCTCTCATAACAGATCGTCATATTTTCCCAATCCCTCCAACCAAAAAAATTCTCTTACATAATGTATGGATGGCCCCTAGGTCAGAAATGAAAAAAAATTTGAATTCTATCAAATTTATGACTGCAAAAGTAAAAGAATTGCAGCATTGTTTTCGAATAAAAAAAAATGACAATAATTGTTCGTCTGAGCGAGAAACGACTCGTGGGATTTTCTGCGAAGTTGCAATAGATTCGTTCACAAACGCATGTGTTCATAAAACCATATGTACCTTGCCCATGCGTATGTATACCAGCGTGATATTGCTTATGCAACAATTCCGCAAGCTGCTTCCGCGACGTTGCTTCAGAGGGGGTGGGGTGGTATGGGACGAGGGGGGAGGGAGCCCACGGCGCTTTTTACGAGCACAATAACGCGGTACATAAATTTCAAAAGTATGTATACCTTCACAGTATACTTGAGCAGTTCCACAGGAGGGACTTTCTAAGAAATAATAATGCTTTACATTTGCAAAGAAAAAATCCCATCCAAGTAGTAATGAAAAAGATTATGCAACCTTTTATCGCTTTATTTTTCAAGTTGACTTTGCTCATAAAATTGGCTGATATGGAATTCATAAGGTTTTATTATTGAACTGGGATAATTAGATGCTTTTTGTTTTGGAAGGAGAGAAAAAAATTAATTAGTTTTTTTGGGATCTTGCATAGTAATAGGATGTTTTTAAGAGACATTCTGGAATCATAAGTCTTACTGGTGTCTTTGATTTACAAAATTAATCTACTTTGAACAGGTTTGCAATTAAAAATTCGTTTTTTATGTTACAACTTTTATGTGTAGGATCACTACATTTTCCTGTAAAGTGGCAATTGTCTTCCTGACATATCACAGCAAATTTTTTATCTACATAGTTTAAAATTATGCAGTTCGAAGTGCTTTCCTGAAAGTTACTTCAAATTGAAAAATGTATTTGAATAAAAGTTTTTACATTTTGATGACTTTGAATATCAAAAGTCAAGTCGTCAATTCTAAACCTTCAAAAATGAAATTTTCTAAAACGAAAGATTCCGTAAAACTAGACGGTGCCTTTGAAGTTCTTTGAAGATTATGGAGATAAAAGGACACGTTTTTAATGCTGAATCTTCAAAATTGTAGAAATTTATATTTCAAAGTTATGTAATGTCACACATTTTTTGGTCATTATAGTTAAATTTGGAAACTTGACGATTCTAAATCTTCAAAATTGAAGAAATTTCAAATGCAAGTATTAAAATGGAAGATTTTTTTTTGTAAGAATCAAAAGTTGCCTCTTTTTTTATTTCAATTTTTTAAACTTAGACGTATAATTGAAAATGGTAAGCTCTGATGATTTTGAAGATAAAAATAAAGTTATCAATTCTAAATTTTTGAAATTGAAGAAATCTTGAATGGAAAGCATTTAAATTTCTGAATCTTAAATTGTAAAACTTAAAATTAAATAATTTAAAAATGTCAATTGACAAAATTAAAAACTCTTTAGTTTTGAAGATAAACAATTATAAATTCTAAAATTCTGAGAGTTCACAATTGAGAACTTTTCAAGAAGCTTTGAATTTCGAACATCAAAGTTACAGAATTCTTCGTTTCCAAATATAAAACAAGCACAATTTTTAATTGTCGATTTTCGAAATTAAAAATTCTTTGATTTCTAAAATTAAAAATTGCATGTAAATTATTATTAAATTCTTAATTGCAAAACTTAAAACTCACATAATCTTCAAATGGAAATTTCCAAAATTAAAAACTCTTCAATTTTAAAGATATACAATTTAAAGTTCTTCAATTTTGAAAATTAGAAATTGCAAAATCTTGAATTCTTCAAATCTTCAAATAATCAATTAGAAATCTTCTAAATTGAAATTTCGAATGGAAATCTTCAAAATTAAATACTTGCATAATTCCTAATTGTAAATTTTCAAAACTGATGACTCACTAATTTTGAATGTAAACAATTCTAGGTTCTACATATTTGAAGATTTCAATTTTGGAAATTTAGAGTTCAAATTTTTTTGTTGGTATTGCTAAATTCGGAAGATTAACAATTTTATATCTTAAAAATTGTAGAAATTTCGAATCTGCAATATTAAAATAATAGAATTTTTAATAACTAAACTTAAAACTTGCATAACTTCTGATTGTAAATTTTCAAAATTAAAAACTCTGTAATTCAACAAATTTTCAATTCAAAGTTTTACAATTTGAAAGAAAAAACTTTCTAGTTTGAAAAATTTATAAATAAAAATGTCAAATTTTGATGATTTTGAAGATCAAAAGTCACGTTTTCAATTCGAAATCTTCAAAATTGGAGAAATTTTGAATGTTAAATTTAGTAAAATATTGAAATAATAGAATTTTTAATAGTGTAACTTGAAACTTGTATAAATATTAAATTTCAAAATTTCAAAATCTTCAATTTTAAATATTTACAATGCAAATTTCTACAGTTTTGAATATTTGCAATCGAAAACGCTTGAATTTTGAAAATAATGCACTGCAATTTTTTCTATTCTCAAGATTTCTATTTCAAAGTTATTTGAATTTAAAGGCTTGGAATATTTTTTCGGGATTAAGTTGAATTCTGACTATTGAAAATGGAAAATTCCTCAATTTTAATGATTTGTAATTTAAAATTTTTCAGTTTTTAAGATTTGCAATTGCGAACTCTTCAATTTTAAAGACACGTACAAAAATTATTGAATTTTATAAGATTTTGAGAACCGAACGTCAAAATTTCAATTTTAAATCTTCCGAATTGAAAAAATTTCAAACGTGAAGGATAAAAATAACAGAATTTTCAATTGCGAAACTGGAAACCTGCATCATTTTCAATTAAAAATTAAAAAAGTTAGAAACGCTTTGATTTTTAAAAATAGAAGTTCGAATTTCTACAATTTTGAAGAGTTAAAATTGAAAACTTTTGAATTTTTGACTTACAGAATTGCAAATTATTTAATTTTTAAGATTTATATTTTAAACGTATGTAATTTTCAACTTTTTTCGGAATAGCTCAATTTTAAAGATTCGCAGCTGAAATTTTTTTTATTTAAACGTTCGGTGACTTGAAAATTTTCAATTTTGAATATTTACAACTGAAGATTCTTCAATATTCAATCCATGTAATAGAGGAAAATGCAATTTTGAAAGCTATTGTTGAAATCAATCAACTAAAAAAAATTTTAGTTCATTCGTATTTAAATATTCATGATGAAAATTTAATTGATTTTATAGACTGGAAATTGAGAATTCTACAGTTCTGACAAGCAAAAATAACATTTGCTATCTATTTTTTTGAATTCATAATTTTTTACTGTAGAGCATAGGTTTCCGGATATTAAAAAAGAATCTTTGCAGAAACTTCGAAATAGTTTAATTAAAAATAAAAAATGAATTATTTATTGTCAAACCACCTGCTAGTTTAAAAAAAATTAGTTTTTAGTTACTTAAAAAATCGTGTTCCGACCTGTTAAATTAAATGAAGAGTTCCATTAGGAATTATCAGTAATCTTTTATGATAACCTTTTAAGTATGATCGAAAACCTTTTATAGGTCGTGTCTTCAGCTTCCGGAAATTAAGGTTCGATAGGGCCACCTACTTCGCCGAGATATTGAGTTATCTTGCTAAATCTATCTTCGGCGTAAAGCAACAGGTACATTTATCATTTTCACAGCGACGTCAGTATTTATCTACTTAGAAATTGCATCGTTCAAACGAAAATCTATATTTATCACCTCTTTGTAAAACGGCTCCATCTAACAAACATTTCACAAGGCAAATGTTATCTAAAAATTTGATTAACTTCCTGATTAAAAATTAGTTTTTTATGTTACAACCTTTGTGTGTAGGATCACCACATTTTCCTCTAAAGTGGCAATTGTCTCAGTTTGACATATCACAGTAAATTTTTATTCACAAATTTTGGAATTTTCAAGTCAAAAAGAAAAATTTTCTACAAAATAGTTGAATTTTCAACCAAATAGTTGAATTTTCTACCAAATAATTGATTTTTCAACCATTGAAAAAAAATTGCCAACAAAGCAATTGAATTTTTAGGCCAAGAAGACAAATATACTACAATGAAGTTCAATTTTACAACGAAAAATGAATTTTCAACAAAAAAGTTAATCTTTAACCAAATAGTTGAATTCTCTACCAATACATTGATAGAAAAAAAGATGAATTTTTGAACCAAAAAGACGAATTTTCGACAAAAGTTTTGAAAAAAAAAATTCAACCAAATTCTTTAATTTTCAAGTCGAAAATGTACATCATTCACAAAACAGTTGAATATTAATTCAAATATTTAAATTTTCCAGCATAATAATATAATTTTGAACCCCAAAATAAAAATTAGTAGCAGAGCTACAGCGATATGACGCCACTTACCGACGGTACACGGTTCTGTTCTATGCTAAGTTACCAGCATCGGGTAGTTATCATCGGTCGGTTATGCAGATTTGATATCGGATGGCAAGGCAGATTTACCATCAGTCGGTAACTTAGCATAGAACAGAACGTTTTTCGGTTCGTAAGTGGCGTCACACTGCTGCAGCTTTACTACTGAAATTATCAACAAAACAGTTAAATGCCTAAGCCAAAAAGACAAATCCGTAGAAAAAAGTTTAATTTTTAACCCGAAAAGAACATTTCTTGACAAAAAAGTTTGAACCAAGTATGGAAATATTAAACTAGTAGTAAAAAAATTAATTTTCAACAAAAAAAAACGAAATTTCAACAATTGGTTGAATGATCAATTATTTTGTTGAAAATTCACATTATTGGTTAAAGATTAAACCGTTTTCTTGAGGATTTGTATTTTCTTAGTAGGAAATTGATCTTCTTGGTGAAAATGCATTTTTTTGGTTCTTCAGCTCATTTCTTTGGTAGGAATGAAACTTTTTTTCTAAGAATTTTTTTTTCAACAAAAACGGAATAGCTTGATTTTCAGTTAAAATTTTAATTTTATCAAAATATGAATATTATAAATTAAATCTGCTAAGTATTCAACGGAAATAGTTGAATTATGAACAAAAAAGATGAATTTTCAACTAAAATAATGTAATTTTCAACTAAAATAATGTAATTTTCAACTAAAATAATGTAATTTTCAATTGCAATAGTTACATTTTCCTGTGAAAAAAAAACTAATTTCATTGAAAACCAATTTCCAAAAGTAGTCACATTCACAAAGTGATGAATTTTCAACTAAAATGATCAGTCTTTAACTAGAATCATTGAATTCTCAAGAAAAAGACTAATTTCCAACGCAGAAGATTAACTTCTATAAAAAAAAAAACGAATTTCGAACTAAGAAGATAATTTTTTAACTAAATATTAAACAGTTCCATTTTCAGTGAAAAAATTATTCAAAAAAAAACTTTTAAGAAACTAGTTGTAGCTGCAACTGAAATAGTTGAATTTTCAGCAAAAAAAAATTTCAGCAAGAGAAAAAAACGACTTTTCAACAAAATAACTCATTTTACAACCAAGGAGATGAATTTTCATATAAAACGATGAATCTTAAAAAAACAGTTTTTAGGAAAAGTGTAACTGCCAAACAAATAATTAAATCTTCATTCAAAAAAGATGAATTGAGATCAATAAAATAGAACGAATTTTCTACCAAAAACAAGAGAGTTGAATTTTCATTTAAAACATTAATTTGAAACCAAAAAAAAAAAGAAAAAAAGAATTTGGAACGAAATAGTTTGATATAGTAATATAAAGCTACTTTCACAAATGACGAATTATTTTTATTCAATTTTATACTAGAATTTAAAATGAAAATTATGTACGCTCTCGATAAAATTCCGTGACTTAAAAAAAATTCTCTGACATTTCTGTGTTTTTCCAGGTAGAAAAGGTCTAGGCTGATAATTCGCTTACTCCTTCGAGGAAAAAATTACTTTTTTCTAATATTTTTCAGGTTTGTTGATTCTTCCAGTATTTTTCTGTTCACATTATGATTTTTTTTTCATGTAAGGTAGCCTACATACAACAGTTGGAATGGTAACTAAAATAAAGAAGAATTTATTTTAAACTTTGCTAGTCTTGTGTACTTAGACCTGTTTACATATGTAATATTCTAAACCTCAGTTTCTATAAGCTTAGTTGGCGTAGCGAAAATAGACGCTCCAAAGACCCCATTTAATGTGAATATTAGTAAACATAACATCACGTCGTCAACTACAAAGTAGCATCATACATGCGCATGAATGTACAAGAAGATAATCAGCACGAACTTTCCTCTTGAAACATAAGTGTGTGAAAACATTTGCAAAGAGCCATTTACATGTAACGTTGCACAGTGAGAAAAAAATGACTTTTTCGGTTCAACATAACGTACAGTCTTGCTCTATCTTTCTCTATCTACATCGCCACCTATCACGCCGATCCCAACTTTCCAACACCGAACTTTTA
>CAKNXH010001627.1:84539-100350 GCA_932178445.1 Andricus quercusramuli
CTGACTTGTAGGGACTAACATGAATTCTCAGTGAATAGCCCCTCGGTCAATAGGGAAGTTTGGATCGCCGTTGCACTCGAGTGAATCGACGTGGGGTGGGTTCCAAAACAAAAAAGAGTCAGGGATTTGTTTTCAAAATCCATTGCAATGGTATCTGATTTTTTTCATACCCATCGCGATCGGTCCTGATGTATCGTATGTCGAGGGCTGGTCGATTCTTTTGATACCATTGGAAACCCTATGAAAGCCGAGAGATTCGCTTGGTTGGCAGATTTCCTCTCACGGCTACTGAATTATATATCTAAGTTCAAAGAGTTGTGATTCACTTTTTCTAGACTCGTGATAAAAAATATAGGAAATACTAGAGAATGTGTATAAAATTATGTGAGAAAATGTTTAGTGAATATTCGTGGCGTAGGCAAAGCAGTTCCCTCTCATTTCCCCTACTTCCACTTCCTCTTCCTACTTTTCAACCTCTCTTTCCCAACTTCTTCCTCCTCTACTCCCCCCTCTCCTCACTTCCACAGCTAACACTTTCTTCTCTCTACTTGCCTTCCTCTACTCACCTGCATTACCTACCACTCTTTCCCTTACGTCTTTACCTCTTTATTTCCCCCCAGTTTCTCTATTTTGCCTTCCATTATTACCCATACTTTCCCTTCCCTTTCTTCGAGCTTCGCTTCACCTCCCTTCCCCAACTTCTTTCTCCTTCACTACCCTTCTCCTCACATTCACAGTTCACACTCCTTTTCCTCCGCTTGCCTTCCTTTAGTCATCTGCACTACCCACTAGTTTTTTTCTCACTTCCATACCTCTTTATTTTTCTTCAGTTCCTCTATGTCACCTTCCACCATTACTCCTACGTTCTCTTTAATCTTTTTAAGCTTCGCTTCACCTCCCTTCCCCAACTTCTTCATCCTCTACTCATCCCTCTCCTCATTTCCACGGCTAACACTTTCTTCCCTCTACTTTCCTTCATCTACTCACCTGTATTACCCATTAGTCTTTTTCTCACTTCCATAACTCCGTATTTTTCTTCAGTTCCTCTACGTCACCTTCCACCATAACTCCCACGTTCCCTTTCCTCTTTTCAACCTTCGTTTCACCTCCCTCTCCCAACTTCTTCCTCTTCTACTCCTCGCTCTCCTCACTTCCACTGCTAACACTTTCTTCCCTCGACTTTCCTTCATCTACTCACCTGCACTACCCACTAGTCTTTTTCTCACTTCTATACCTCTTCATTACCTCTACGTTCCCTTTCCTCTCTTCAACCATCGTTTCACCTCCCTTCCCTATCTTCTTCTTTATTTCCACACCTCTTTAAATCCCTTCCGTTTCTCTGTTTCACCTTTCATTGCTACCCCTAATTTCCTTTCCCTCTCTTCAATATTTGCTTTACCTCCCTTCGCTACATTTCTGCTTCTCTACTCCCCCTTCTCCTCACTTTCACAGCTAAGACAAACCTTTCTCCGCTTGCCTTCCTCTACTCACCTGCAACACCTACTAGTCTTTTCCTCACTTCCACACCCCACATTTTCCCTCAGTTCCTCTACTTCCCCTCCCTTCAATACCCCTACTTCCCTTCACCTAATTTTCCCTTACTTCCCCTACTTGCCCTTCACTCACTTTCCATTACTTCCCCTACTTCCCCTTAACTCATTTCCTATCACTTCCTCTACATTCCCTCCCTTGAGTTCTCCTCACTTACCATACCTCCTCATTCCCCAACAATTCTCCTGGTTTCACTCTTGTCACTTAGCTTATATCCTTTCCCTCATTTCTCCTCACTTACCATAGGTCATCATTTTCCATCACTTCCACTAGTTCCCCTTCCATCAATTATCTTATATTACACCCCTTATTACCTCTATTTCTCTCTCCCTAATTTCCCCTGGGCCCCCCTACGTCATTTCCCTTTATTCCATTTCACTCACTACCCCTACTTCCCCAACCCACGTTTCCCTTACTTTCCCCACTCTCACTTTCCATATTCCCCTTCCCTTTTTTCCCTTACTTTTCGTTCCCACATTTTTCTAACACTTCCCCTAACTTCCTTCCCTTAATTTCCCCTCACTTCTCCTGCAACCGGTGAAAAATTGACACTATCTGTAATTTTTTTTACCAGTACAGACAATTTTTTTACCAGCAGACAATTTTTTTACCAATACCGAAACGCTTTGTGATTTAAGATATACTAAGTTTCTGTCCATGGTTTAATTTTTCTCATCTCTTTGAAAATGTGAGAAAGTTTACAATTAAAAAATTATTGAAAAATTATTTACAATTAACATTTTTCTATTTTTCAATAATTTGTTCGAAAAATTTAGAAACACATTTTATCATGAAATAAATAGTTAATGTTCGCAATTAAAGGATTTTCACTTAATTGAATTGCAAATCATTAAAATTGCAGAATTTTCAATTGTTAATTTTCAAATTCGAACTAATAAAATTTTTTTTTTTAATTAAATAACTTTAAAACATAAATCTTGAAAATTGAATAATTTGCAATTCAATATTTTTCAAATTCAAGAATTTTCGATTATAACTCCTCAAAATTGTAGAATGTTGAATTTTAAATCTTTGAAATTGAAGAGCTTTTGATGTTAAAAATTAAAAAATTAAAAATTATTCAAATTTTGAATACAAAAATGATACATTCTGTCATGTTAATGATTTAATTCTGAAATTTCGTCAATTTGCAACATTTAGAATTAAAAACTTCAATTCCGGTTTCCGGAATCATCCAAACTTAAGAATATTTCTATAGGTCTTTCAAATTAAAGATTTTTCAGTAGAAAGTTTTTGAAAATTGAATAATTTTGAAAGAAAAACCGTGAAAACTAAAAAATATTCAATTATAAATTTTCAAAATTGAATTTTAAAAAAAAATTTCAAATTATATACCTCTTGAATATAACTCTTGAAAATTGACGAATCAGTAATTCTATTTTTTCAAAATTAAATAATTTTCAATTGAAAATCTTCAATATCGCAAAACTTCTAATTGTAGATCTTCAAAATTGAAGTTTTAAATTTTGAGAATTTGCAATGACAAATTTCTGTAATTATGATTATTTATAAACGAAATATCTCAAATTTGGAAGATCCAGCATTAAATGCTTGACTTTTGATCTTCAAAGTCATCAAAATTTTAAAAATTTTATTGATACGTTTTGAAATTCAAAGATCTTCCCATGACTGAAAGCCGAATTACATTGAAATTAAAATTGTACGAGATCCGATGCAGCTTTTTGATATTATTTCTAATCAATTAATGATTATAATATTTTATAGTATTTTATATTGAAACGCGCTATTTTTGCTAGTAGTGAATATTCTAGCAAATTCCATAAAATTGTATCCGATAAACGGAAAAATGGCAACTGGGACCTGAACCACAACAAAACTGTTGTCAATTTATCGCAGCTCATTCAGCAATTTCTGGAGAAACACCAGAAATTGCACAATAACCTTGCGCAACTTGATTCCATAAACGAAAGAACTAGAATCTGCTTCTTCACAAGATCTGCTTGAGAAGTATCGAACATTGCCCATCCGTCGCAGCTTATTCAGCAATTTCTGGAGAAACGCCAGAAATTGCACAATCACTTGCACAACGTCAGCAGTTACTATACAGTCCTGACCTGGTTCTCTGTGACTTCTGGCTGTTTCCCAAAATAAGGTATCCTCTAGAATTAATTCCTAATCCTGGTACAAGACAAGGTCGAGATGTGACTCACTAATTCCGATTATTTGGACATTTAGCGAGAAACAGGTTAACTAAATTCAAGTATGCTATACACATTCAGCTCCACCAATCGTCTTAGTTGATCCCTGAATATTTCCATAATCCTCTGTTTGCGATAGTGTTTGTTCTCACCAAGGAGTTCAGACAGTTAGACACGATGTTGCATTTGAGTGGCGTTGATGACTCGAAAGGCAGGGACAGCTCATGCATATTGCCATTTAGTCAGTTTATGCAAATCATAGCATTTAGATCAATATTCAAGATAAATAATTAAAGATATTATGCAATATCGCTCAGGAACAAATAGAACATCTTTTATTGTTGAATGATTTTATTTATATTGATATATTCTATTAATTAAACAAATGTGGATTCTTAAAGAAATTAATTTTTTCAAAGAAAATTTTTTTATGTATGGAATTCCTGAAAATAAATACAAAAATTCAACGACCAAATTTGGAAAAATAACCATAAGATACTCCTATTGTAACTACAAAAAATTTTTTCTTAAACATTTTTTTTTTTCAGACCCCCCTTTATAAGAAAGAGTAGGGTTTTACCAAACCCCGTAATCCTTTAATATACGATTGCATCATGAAAATGTTAATTCTTTGACAGAATTTGAATGTGGGAGAATGCGAGCGAAATTCAATCCCTATTTCACAAAAAAATATGTACGAAACGTTGCAGGTAATGAGTGAAACGGGGTAACGTTAGGCTGGGTAATTGATGAAGGGGTAAACTCGTTGTGGAGATTCAAAGATCCCCCGCTGGAATCGACGAGATTTTCCACGAAAAGTTTACCCCTCCATCAATTACCCAGCCGGAAGTTACCCCGTTTCACCCATTACCCACAACGTTTCTTAATCTCAGTTTTATCTGTCTTCAACTTGCATAAAAGATCTATTTGTCAATAAAACTTGTTTCATTTCGTATCGCTAAATTGCGTTTATCAAATTTGGAGAGTTCTGTCGATGCGATCACGAGGCATTAAATATTGAATTGAAAGATCGACTCTACTCAAATGCGATTGATCGAAATCGTCAGAAACGCTCTCACGAAATGCGGTGGAAAATGTTGTACGACCATAGAAGCCAGGACTCGCATGCTTCATTGCTCCGGGCTTTATCGTATTGGTTGGCATTGTGTATTTCTCTTGCACCATTATACCGTACGGATGTGTTTCGTTATCGGCAATGCGAACGTGGTAGCATCAACTACAGAATCCCCTTCACTGGTACATACATGCTACCCTCTGAAATATGCATAAGCATCCTTTAGTACATTAAGGAGGAAATTACGTAGGAACAACACGCGAAGCACTTATAGTACACCGTTAATATTAAGGTGCTTCAAATGAGTGGGGTTCAAGAATAATACAAAATACGGCTACAAGGATGAATTGTCGGATGTAGTATTCTTACCACATAATCCGAAGCTTCATGCGTGGGCATGACTAGAGCCCTTTTTTCGAAAAATGGTCTTGTTTTTTTTTTGTTGAGTGAAAATATGCTGAATTTTCTCTACGCCTGAAAGTGGCAACGCGCCACGGGGGTGTACCCATCGCGAAACGAAAACAGGTGCTCACCTTTTTAAAGTGCGTTTCATTTAACAGAAAAAAATACGTGACCATTTTTCGATAAAAGGGCTCTAGTCATGCACAAGTGAAAGCCTGCAGATTACATTTTAAAAATATAAGATCGAACAATATTCATCCTTGTAGCCGTATTTTGTATTATTCTAAAAACCGAATCGTTTGAAGCACCTTAACCGCGCACCTTCCAAAAATGATGCAGCTTACGCTGGTAACTTTGTTTAGAAACCACTGAATATTGTGCACTGAAAAAAAAGTTGGGCCAAATGACAAAATTGTTGGGGCAACTATTTGGTTTGTGAAGAATGGTACTGCTACTTGGGGATCGTCCATAAACCACATTATCAATTTAGAAAATGTTATAAAACAAAAATGAAACCCTAATTTTTTCTGTGTGAGAAACCTACTCTTCCGTCCTTACGAAGAAACTATACAACTGGACACTGAGAAAAATGAATAGTTGGGGCCAGCAAACTTTTATTAGTAAAGCAATCATCCTGCTCGCGCTGATAATCTTCTTCAGGAACCTCTGAATCTTGTGTTTTTCCACTAGACAGAAAGAAGCAAAGTTTCTTTTTGACAAAGAAACAGTGTCAACATATAATGAAACCAAATTGAATCATAATTGGTTCATGTTGAGCAAGGCGAATATTGACAGCAATTCAATAGTTCTTCAGATTTGACATAGATCAAGACAGTGAACATAACTAAAGATCAAAATGAGTTAGTATGAAAATATTCTGGAACAAAAATGAAACCATAATTGTTTCTGTGTGATAAACACGCAGAAACTACACAACTGGACACTAAGAAAAATGAATAGTTGGGGCCAGCAACCTTTTATTATTAGTAAAGCAATCATCCTGCTCGCGCTGATAACCTTCTTCAGGAACCTCCGAATCTTGTGTTTTTCCACTAAACAGAAAGAAATAAAGTTTCATTTTTGACAAAGAAACAGCGTCAATATGTACTGAAACCAAATTGAACCATAATTGGTTCATGTTGAGCAAGGCGAATATTGACATCAATTCAATTGTTTTTCAGTTTTGACATAGATCAAGAGAGTGAACATAATTATAGTTCAAAATGAGTAAGTAAGAAAATATTCTGGAACAAAAATGAAACCCTAATTTTTTCTGTGTGATAAACACGAAGAAACTACACAACTGGAGACTAGGGTGGTCCAAAAATGCATTGGAAAAATTTTGTTCTTGAATTTTTCTCGGGACACCCCCAAATTTGTTCGAATCCACCCAAAAATAAATCCATTTTTTTTGTTTTGAAAAAAAATGATATTTAGGGGTGGCGTAAGCCCCATGAAGTTTAACATGTATTTCCCATAAGAAAAAAAGACGTTTTTGTAAATCTTATTCAGAATCCTCAATATTATCTCAATCGAGTTGAAACTCAACATTTCTCTTCACAATTAGCCATAGAATACGAGTAAAATGTCACTTTTCAAATATCGCCCCCATAAGTCTGTTTTATAGGGTCCCAAAGAAACTCCATAAGTGAAAAAATGGGTTTTTCGAGTTTTTAACGATACTTATGATTTTTTTGTGGTTTTTTTAATGCGAATTGTTTCTAATACATGAAATATGACTTCATACTGAAAATTGGATATCTTAATGGATTGTTTAAACAACTTATTATTGTTTTTAGCAATTTTCTCATAGAATGGAGTTAGAAAGACGCGTTTTTTTCACAAATTTTCCATTTGTTGTCCAATTTTTAATTAGAGGGAAGTGACAGTTCATCAATGTTAACAATATTGATTGTTTAAACGATTTTATATAATTATTAATAATATTATATTTGAATAATGCTAGAAAAATGCGGATTTTTTTTAAATTTCTGGCTTTTTGTCCAATTTTCATCTATAGTGAAGTAATAATAAATTCAAGTCAACAATATAATTGTTTAAACAATTTATTATGATTATTAATAATATTATTTTTGTATAATGCTGAAAAGATGCGGTTTTTCTTTTAATTTCTGGTTTTTTGTCCACTTTCCATTCGGAGTGAAGTAATAATGAATCCAAGTTGACAAAATAATTGTTTAAACAATTTATTATACTTATTAATAATATTATAATTGAATGATGCTAGAAAGATGCGTTTTTTTTTTAATTTCTGGCTTTTTGTTTAATTTTAATTTGGAGTGAAGTAATAATGAATTCAAGTTAACAAAATAATTGTTTAAACAATTGATTATCATTGTTGATAATATTCTCTTCGCTTAATCGGTAGAATGTTGCGATTTTTTCTAAAATTTTCAACTGTTTGTGTATTTTTTATTAGGCGTGACTTGATAATTAATTAGATTCAGCAATAATAATTGTTTAAACAAATTATTATTGTTTATGACTATCTTCATATATATCGATTGCGCCTGATAGTTGCGGTTTTTGGCAATTTTTACCTTTCTGTCCTTTTTTCACTTAGTGAGGTAATCATTAATTAAAGTTAACAGAAAACTTGTTTAAACAATTTAATATTGTTTATAACTATCTTTTCTCAGATAAGTGCTAGAAAGTGGAGGTTTTTTCTAAAATCTTTCACTTTGCATCGCCTTTTTATTTATGAACAAGTAATAAGTCAACCACAACAAAAATGATTTTTCGAAAGGTATTGTTGTTTCAAGTGAATTATTTTTGCTCTTTCCCAAATGCTTAAAGGAATTAATTTAAGGAAAAAAAGCTATTTCACACAAGAGGCAAAAACAAAGAATTTTGAATATCTGTTTTATTTCAGAAGAATATATATTCACGAAAAGGAAGGAGATTATTTAAAATATATTTTTCTCTAATGTTTATTTATTAATTGTTAGTAATTAAGAAGGCGAAACAAAGTGAAAGATTTTAGAAAAAAAACCGCCACTTTCTAAGACTTATTTAAGAGAAGATAGTTATAAACAATATTAAATTGTTTGAACAACTTTTTCTTTAACTTTAGTTAATTATTACCTTTATGAGTGAAAAAAGGACAGAAAGGTAAGAATTTCCCAAAACCCGCAACCATCAGGCACAATCGATATAGATGAACATAATCATAAGTAACAATAATTTGTTTAAACAATTATTTTTGCTGAATCTGATTAATTATTAAGTCACGCCTAATAAAAAATAAACAAACAGTTGAAAATTTCAGGAAAAAACCACACCATTCCACCAATTAAGCAAATGGAATATCATTAACAATGATAATAAATTGTTTAAACAATTATTTTGTTAACTTTAATTCATTACCACTTCACTCCAAATGAAAATTGGACAAAAAGTCAGAAATTAAAAAAACCCATCTTTCTAGCATTATTGAAATATAATATTATTAATAATTCTAATAAATTGTGTAAAAAATTATTTTGTTAACTTAAATTTATTAATTCTTCACTCCAAATGAAAACTGGACAAAAAGCCAGACATTTCAACAAAAAAACCGCATCTTTCTAGCATTATTCAAATATGATATTATTAATAATTATAATAAATTGTTTAAACAATTATTTTGATAAATTTAATTCATTATTACTTCACTCCAAATGAAAATTAAACAAAAAGTCAGAAATTAAAAAAAAAACGAATCTTCCTAGCGTTATTCAAATATAATATTATTAATAATTATAATAAATAGCTTAAACTATTATTTTCTTAACTTGAATTTATTATTACTTCACTACAGATGAAAATTGGACGAAAAGCCAGAAATTTGAAAGAAATCTGCATCCTTCTATCATTATTCAAATATAATATTATTAATAATTATGATAAATTGTTTAAACAATCACTGTTGTTAACATTGATGAACTATCACTTCCCTCTAATTGAAAATTGGACAACAAATGGAAAATTGGTGAAAAAACCGCGTCTTTCTAACTCCATTCCGTGAGAAAATTGCTAAAAACAATAATAAATTGTTCAAACAATTCATTGAAATATCTAATTTTCAGTATAAAGTCATATTTTATGTATTAGAAACAATTCGCTTAAAAAAAACCGCAAAAAAATCATAATTAGCGCCAAAAACTCGCAAAACCCATTTTTTCACTTATGGGGTTTCTTTGGGACCCTATAAAACAGACTTAGGGTGTTGTTTTTTGAAAAGTGATATTTTATTCGTATTCCATGCCTAATTGTGAAGAGAAATGTTGAGTTTCAACTCGATTGAGATAATATTGAGAATTCTGAATAAGATTTACCAAAACGTCTTTTTTTCTTATGGGAAATACATGTTAAACTTCATGGGGCTTGCGCCACCCCTAAATATCATTTTTTTTCAAAACAGTGAATTGATTTATTTTTGGCTGGATTTGAACAAATTTGAGGGGTGTCCCCATAAAAATTAAAAAAAAAATTTTTTGGACCACCCTACTGAACACTGAGAAAAATGAATAGTTGGGGCCAGCAACCTTTTATTAGTAAAGCAATGGTCCTGCTCGCGCTGATAACCTTCTTCAGGAACCTCTGAATCCTGTGTTTCTCCAGTAAACAGAAAGAAGTAAAGTTTCATTTTTGACAAAGAAACAGCGTCAACATGTGCTGAAACCAAATTGTACCATAATTGGTTCATATTGAACAAGAAGAATATTGGAAGCAATCCCATTGTTTTTTAGTTCTGACACAGATGAAGTAAGTGAACATAACTGCAGATTAAAATTAGTTTGTAAGAAAACGTCTCAAAACAAAAATGAAACTCTAATTTTTCTGTGCGATAAAATAATCTTCTTTTCTTACGAAGAAAATATACAACTGCACACTGACAAAAATGTATAGTTGTGGCTACCAACTTTCTATTAGAAAAGAATTCATCTCCCTCGCAACGATAACCTTCTTCAGGATTCTCTGAATCTTGCGTTTTTCACTAAACAGAAAGAAGTAAAGTTTCATTTTTTAGAAAGAAACAGCGTCAATATGTACTGAAACCAAATTGAACCATAATTGGTTCATTTTGAGCAAGGCGAATATTGACAGCAAATCAATTGTTTTTCAGTTTTCACATAGACTAAGACAGTGAGCATAACTAAAGTTCAAAATGAGTTAGTAAGAAAATATTCTGGAACAAAAATGAAACCCCAATTTTTTCTGTCTGATAAACACGAAGAAACTACACAACTGGACACTGCGAAAAATGAAAAGTTGGGGCCTGCAACCTTTTATTAGTAAAGCAATGATCCTGCTCGCGCTGATAACCTTCTTCAGGAACCTCTGAATCCTGTGTTTCTCCAGTAAACAGAAAGAAGTAAAGTTTCATTTTTGACAAAGAAACAGCGTCAACATGTGCTGAAACCAAATTGTACCACAACTGGTTCATTTTGAGCAACGGTAACATTGACAGCAATTCAATTGTTTTTCAGTTTTGACATAGATCAAGAGAGTGAACATAATTAAAGTTCAAAATGAGTTAGTAAGAAAATATTGTGGAACAAAAATGAAACCCTAATTTTTTCTGTCTGATAAACACGAAGGAGCTACACAACTGGACACTGCGAAAAATTAAAAGTTGGGGCCTGCAACCTTTTATTAGTAAAGCAATGATCCCGCTCGCGCTGATAACCTTCTTCAGGAACCTCCGAATCTTGTGTTTTTCCACTAAACAGAAAGAAGTAAAGTTTCATTTTTGACCAGAAAACAGCGTCAACATGTACTGAAACCAAATTGAATCATAATTGGTTCATGTTGAGCAAGGAACATATTGACATCGATTTAATTGTTTCTCAGTTTGGACAGAGATCAAGACAGTGAACATAACTAAAGTTCAAAATGAGTTAGTAAGAAAATATTCTGGAACAAAAATGAAACCCTGATTTTTTCTGTGTGACAAACCTACTCTTCCGTTCTTACGAAGGAACTACACAACTGGAAACTGAGAAAAATGAATAGTTGGGGCCAGCAAACTTTTATTAGTAAAGCAGTGATCCTGCTCGCGCTAATAACCTTCTTCAGAAACCTCCGATTCTTGTGTTTTTCCACTAAATAGAAAGAAGTAAAGTTTCATTTTTTGATAAAGAAACAGCGCCAAGATGTACAGATACCAAATTGAACAATAATTGGTTCCTTTTGAGCAAGGCGAATATTGGCAGCATTTCAATTATCTTTCAGTTTTGACACAGATCAAGTGAGTGAGCATAACTAAAGTTCAAAATGAGTTAGTAAGAAAATATTCTGGAACAAACATGAAACCCTAATTTTTTCTGTTTGACAAACCTACTCTTCCATTCTTACAAAGAAACTACACAACTGGAAACTGAGAAGAATGAATGGTTGTGGCTACCAACTTTTTATTTGAAAATAAATCATCTTGCTCGCGCTGATAATCTTCTTCAGGAACCTCTGAATCTTGTGTTTTTTCACCAAACAGAAAGAAATAAAGTTTCATTTTTTGATAAAGAAACAGCGTTAGCATGTACTGAAACCAAATTGTACCATGATTGGTTCATATTGAACAAGAAGAATATTGGAAGCAATTCCATTGTTTTTTAGTTCTGACACAGATGAAGGAAGTGAACATAACTGCAGATTAAAATGAGTTTGTAAGGAAATATCCGAAAACAAAAATGAAACCCTAATTTTTTTGTGCGATAAACATAATCTTCTTTCCTTAAGAAGGAACTATACAACTGCACACTGAGAAAAATGTATAGTTGTGGCTACCAACTTTCTATTAGAAAAGCATTCATCTCGCTTGTGTTTTTTCACTAAAAAGAAAGAAAGAAAGTTTCATTTTTGACAAAGAAACAGCGTCAATATGTACTGAAACCAAATTGAACCATAATTGGTTTATTTTGAACAAGGCGAATGTTGGCAGCATTTCAACTGTTTTTCAGTCTTGACATAGATCAAGAGAGTGAGCATAACTAAGGATCAAAAGGATTTAGTAAAAAAATATTCTGGAACAAAAATGAAACCCTAATTTTTTCTGTGTGATAAACCTACTCTCCCGTTCTTACGAAGGAACTACAACTGCACACTGAGAAAAATGAACGGTTGTGGCTAAAAAATTTTTATGAGAAAAGCATTCATCCCGCTCGCGCTGATAACCTTTTTCAGGTTCCTTCTAAATTTTATATTTTTTCACTGAACAGAAAGAAATGAAGTCTCATTTTTTGATAAAGAAGCAGCGTCAACATGTACTGAAACCAAATTGTACCATGATTGGTTTAAAATTGAGTAAGAGGAATATTGAAAACAATTCAATTTTTTTTTAGTTCTTACGTATACCAAGAGAGTGAACATAACTGAAGTTCAAAATGAATTAGTGAGAAAATATTCTAAAACAAAAATGAAACCCTGATTCATTAATTCAAGATACAATTATTCAATTTTCAACAGTTTGAATTAGATATTATACAGTTTTAACTCCTTTCTAATGAAATTGCCCAACTTTCAAAATTAGGGTGTGAAATTTTTAAATTTTGAGAACTACTGATGAAAAATTTTGCAAATATAAATACTTTTAATTTTAATCGCTTTCAATTAGGAATAATACGAGTTCAATTCCTTTTCATTCCATTCAAAATATTATCCTTTTTCCAAATTTTACCCTATCGACAATTATTTGATCTGTATATTTTTCAATTTAAAATCGTCCACTATTTAATAATTTGATGCTGACTGTTTTTTGCCTACTGGTCTGAAATCAAAATTTTTATAATATTGATGTTATTTTCTAAATTGTGAAAAAATTGCTCTCTAACTCAGCTGGGAACCGAAGCCAGGTTTTCCAGATTGCCAGACTGGTCCACTATTCATCTTGTTGAATTTCTATGCTTCGATTCAAAATTATGAATGATAAATTATTGTTTTAAACATTTCACCAGAATTTTGAATTTCGATAAACCTGAAAACGGCCTTAAAAATTTGTTTGATAATCGATTTTTAAATTGTTTATATTGTGAATTTTCATATAATCTATCGTTTTTATTGTTTATGTTTCTTTACCAAAAGTTATAAAAATTAAAGACATCAAATCCCTTCGAAGCATGTTGCATGCAATCAAAGTTATTGGTAGTGGTAGAAATTTGAAAGTTTTTTTTAGATTGAATGATTCAATCACTTTAGGTTTTTGAAAAACTTAATAAAAATCCAAAAAAACTTTTTTCCATTTGTGTAACGCTCCTCTAATACTATTGGTATTCGTTGGTTGAAAATTTGAAAACTGATCTTTTTGGTAGAAAATTAAATTTTCTTATTTAGAATTAATTTTTTAAACTGGCAATGTAACTGTTCCATTTTTTGTCGAAAATTCATCTTTTCTGATAGAAATTAAATCTTTTCGGTTGGGAATTATACTATTTTGTTAAAAATTCATTTTAATTTTATAGAAAATTAATTTTTTTAGTGAAAATTAAACTATTCTATTTTTTGTTAAAAATTTATCTGTTTTCGGCGAAAATTTAACTATGTGTTGAAAATCTGTCTTTTTGTTGCAAAAGAGTACTCTTTCATTAGTTGAAATTTGATCGTTTTGGTCGAAAATTATTTTCTTTTTTGAAAATTCGTTTGTTTTTTCTTTGGAAATTTATTTTACTTACTAAAAGTTATCCTACTATACTCTTGTGGAAAATTTATCTTTTTAGATTGAAATGCATGTATTTGGTTGGAAATTAAATTTTTTCCAGTTGAAGATTCATCATTTTAGTTGAAAATTCACTTTAACTATGACATTTGTTGTTAACAATGCATCTCTTTCAATGACAAAAAAAAACAATTCAGTTGAAAATTAGTTTTTTTTTTGTTGAAAGAAAATTCGTCTTTTGGATGGAAAAATCCACTATTTGGACAAAATTTCATATTTTTGGTTGAAAATTCATCATTGTGATTAAAAAAAAATTCTTTGGTTGATAATTCGTTTCTTTTTAGTTGAAAATTAATCAATTTTGTTGAAAATTGTTTTTTTTCCCCTTCAATTTACTCTTATAATTTTTCAGTTAGATTGACTGAATAATTTAATAAATTTAATAGAAATAATTGTTTGAACAAATAATCCTCATTCATAATAATATTCTCCTAATATATGTAATACTAGAAAGTTAAAGCTTTTCTAAAATTTTTCACTTTTTGTTTCACTTTTTAATTATAGGAAGGTAATAATTAATTAGAGCTACCATGGAAAATTGTTTTAACTATTTATTATTGTTTTTATTAATATTCTTTTCAAATAATGTCAGAAAGTGGTGGTTTTATCTGAAATTTCCAACATTTTTCAACTTTTCCCACAGAGTATGATGAAAATTAATGCAATTCAATAAACATAATTGTTTGAATAAATTCTTATTGTTTATCTATCTTCTTCTATAGTAATGCTAGATAGTTGCGTTTTTGTTCGAAAAATTTTCCACTTTTTGGCAAATTTTTATTTAGAGCATGGTTCTAATTAAAGAAATATAACAAACATAATTGTTTAAGCAAAATATATAATAATTATTACCTACCTAAGTGAAAAATTAACGAAAAGTGGGAAATTGCAGCTATCTAATATTACTATAGAAGAAAATAGTTATGAATAATAATAATTTTTTTTAACGATAATGTTTGTTGAATTTCATCTATTTTTACCACACTCTATGTGAAAAGTGAACAAAAAGTTAAAAATTTAAGAAAAAATCGCAACTTTCTAGCATTATTCAAAGATAATATTAAAAGAAATGAAAATAAATCTGTCTGTCTGTTTGTCTTTCTGTTTGTCTGTCTGTTGGTCTGTGTGTTTGTCTGTTTGTTTGTTTGTCTGTCTGTTTTTTTTTGTATTTCTGTTTGCATGTCTGTTTGTTTGTCTGTCTGTTTGTCTGTCTGTTGGTCTGTGTATTTGTCTGTCTTTTTGTTTGTCTGTCTGTTTGTCTGTCTTTTGGTCTGTGTATTTGTCTGTCTTTTTGTTTGTCTGTCTGTTTGTTTGTCTGTATGTTCGTCTGTCTGTTTATTGGGCTGTTTGTCTGTCTGTTTGTCTGTCTTCCTGTCTGTTGGTATGTCTGTTTGTTTGTCTGTCTTCCTGCCTGTTGGTATGTCTGTTTGTTTGTCTTTCTGTTTGTCTGTCTGTCTGTTCGTCTGCCTGTCTGTTGGTCTGTGTGTTTGTCTGTCTTTTTGTTTGTCTGTCTGTTTGTTTGTCTGTCTGTATGTTCGTCTGTCTGTTTATTGGGCTGTTTGTCTGTCTGTCTGTCTTCCTGCCTGTTGGTATGTCTGTTTGTTTGTCTGTCTTCCTGCCTGTTGGTATGTCTGTTTGTTTGTCTGTCTGTTTATCTGGCTGTTTGTCTGTCTGTTTGTATGTCTGTTCATCTGTCTGTGTGTTTGTCTGTCTGTTTGTCTGTCTGTCTGTTTGTCTGCCTGTCTGTTGGTCTGTATGTTCGTCTGTCTGTTTATCGGACTGTTTGTCTGTCTTCCTGCCTGTTGGTATGTCTGTTTGTTTGTCTGTCTGTTCGTCTGTTTTTTTTGTCTGTCTGTTTGTCTGTCTGTTTGTCTGTCTGTTTGTCTGTCT
>CAKNXH010001628.1:33367-78901 GCA_932178445.1 Andricus quercusramuli
TTCATATAAATAATGTGAAATAGACCACAATCCAAGTTTAGATTTTTAGGGAGTTATTATTATATCATTAAGCCATTTCCCTTTCGGGGTAGGCGTGACTTGCTCGGTTGGAAAGTAGTGGGATAGGTATATAGGTGTAAAGTAGGTCGTTATATAGTATAAGGTAGGATAGGTATATAGGTGTTAGTAATTTTAATTAAATTAATTAATTAAAAGTCTTAAATCTTAAACGTTTAAAAATAGGCACAATTTTTTTTTCTTTTTTATATTCAAAAAAAAATTTGAAATTTTTTTCCTACATTTAAAATAACGAAAATATTTTTAATTGCCGAAAACAATCACGAAAAACAAGAATTTCGAATTCCAAAATATCTTACATTTAAATTGATCGAATTACATCATTTCTGAGTAATTAAATTGAAGCAAATTCTAAGATTCAAATAAGGACCCCACACAAATCTACCGAGACCTTTTTTACATACATACAATTCTTTCGCATATATTAAAAGTAAATTCCATTGAACGTAAAACAAAGTAAAATTGGAAGTAATTTTTTTTCTTTTTACTAATAATAAGAAATTAAGAAATTTTATTTAGAAAATAATAAAATGCAGTTTTGGCTTTGTAGACAATATTTCTTTTAAAATAAAATAATTATTTAGCTCTAAAAATGGGAAGACGTGAATTCATTTTTTAAAACAGTTTTGAAGACTAAAGTATTTGGTAATGGGATAAAAAATTTATAAATAATAAATAATTTACTAAGATTATTTTTTTACATTTCAGCTTTAAAATTAATTTCAGGTGATTCTCCTATTTAATATTGAAATTAATATACCCTGCCTCTGTCAATCACATAAATTTTAAAATAGAAATTATGTACCCTGTTTCTTCGTTTTCCTATTGACAACATTGAAATTAAGCATTTTTCCCTGTCCACAGTTTAATCACACCTCATTTGTGATATATTTCAGATCATTCCTATGAAAGTACATAAAAATTGTGATATTTATAAGAATTAATTACATTCGATTTATTATTTATTTATTTATATACCGTGCCAATCTTATCCTCAATCACAGACTGAAGTATAATAAACATTAAACGAATTTATAATTTTCAAGCATAGGAAGAATAAAAAGTAGATAGAAGTAGATTTTACAATGAAACAAAAAAATTCCCGGTCCTAAATAAAATTCTCGGGTTTATCACGGTTTCTCCTAGTTAAAAAAAATTCCCGAGTTTTTCCCAGTCTGATCGACACTGATATTATTTATTCCTATATTGATTTTTCTGTAATACTTTAATACCCAATTTCTATTTAAAATAATTACTGATTTATATATTAGCTACAAAATAATGAAATTTCAGAATTAAAATAGAAAAATATCATTACAAATAATAAAATTGCCATTTTACACTCTCATGAGTGAAATAATTTTTTATTTAAAATAAAAAATTATTTATAAATTTTTATATAATTACTTCATAATAATTTATAAATTATTTTAAACAATAACGATAATAAAACAATAAACCCATTTCTGTAACAGGCTATATGTATAGTGTAAGGCTTTCTCTCCTGTAAAACATTATTTATTTATTTATGAAGTATAGATATACAAGTCATTAAAGGTTTTATCAAGTGTTTATAAGAAATAACAAAGCTGTGATTTTCATAATTTCATATACATTCTATTTTCCTTGATAAAATATTATAAATATTGAAAATTTAATTCATTGAAAATTTAAGAAAGTATTATAATGCAAAAAAGTTAAAAATCTTTTTTGAAAAAAGTCTTAAAACTTTTGAAAATGGTTTAAAATATGAATATCGACTATTATACTTTCATATTTTTCATGCTTCTTTAAGAAAATATCACTAAAAGAAATGATGATTATTTTACTGAATTAAAAATATATATAATTTATTATCATTCTAAATTCACAATATTTAAAATCAATTAAAAAATGAAATACAAAATTTGAAAATTGAAAACCACTTGAGGCTTGAGAATGATATACATTATATCAATCTAATCTCAAGTTTTCTTATATAATATATTCCTTATATTACAAAATTGAAAACCTGTAGTAACTTATACTATATTCCCTATAGATCATATACTAGAAAAGATTCTATAATAATACCTGAAAAACATAATCATCGTCTTTTAAAACTTTGTTAGCTTTTTTGAGGTTGTCAAACTTTGTAAACAAAAGTCGACTCTAACCTCCAAATCGTCCAATTCTCCAAATCTGCAAAAGCTGACAAATCTTGAAAATAGCCCAGTCGCCGAGAATAAGAAATTTCAAGTTAAAAGTCGTGCATTCTCGGCAATCGTCGGCGTCAACGCCGAACCCATCTTCGTGGCCGCCACCGAAATCAAACGAAAGAGCACGAAGGAGACAGTGAAATCATCCCAGCCGACAAATTTTCGTTGCCGCGGTGCGTGCAATCAAGTGACGGAGTGGGGACACACCGACACGCGGCGTTTACGTGTGTCGCTCCCACACGGGAGTCGTGGTGGGGGCCGCCAGCTCCCACGATCTGTGAACACTGCTTCAGCAATGCTGATGTCAACTTTTTGTAATTTCTGACTGACACCGTTGATTCTTGAAAGCAAAAAAGACCACAAAACCAGCATAAAAGCAACCTCAAGTTTTTCCAATTGTTCACGAATACCCTTAGCTTCCTGTTTGGTGTTCGCATTTTTAGTATCAGTTTTTTCTATCGTTTTCAAAATCTTAACTATGTCCTGAAAATATTGATTCAAAACCTCAACAGCGTCATCACGGACAGACCATCTAGTAGTGGACAAAGCTGCTAATGTGATTGATTTTGTTTTTTCAGTGGACCCCAAAATTTCCCACCGATGAGTCGACGCCGTGAAAAATTGTACAATGTTTGAACTACGTTAAAAAATAAAACTGCTTCTGAAAAACATTCCACTGCATGAACCCCTACCAAATTCAAGGAGTGAGCAGAACATGGAGCATAAATAGCTCCGGCCCCCCCCCACCCCACGTAGCCCCTCGAAGCGTACGCTTATCGGGGCGGGGGGGGGGGGCGGCTTTTAACCCTAGCTACGTAGCTTAAAGTAAAGATGTCACTACAGCGCACAGTGGACCTTTTCTTGAGAGTCTGTCCCAAAATCGTAGAACTTTGGATCGGAATGAACTAGAGGGATATTTTTTCTTCAATTAAAGAAAAAACCTTTCCGAATATAGAAAAATTATAGAGAAAGTCAGAAAAAAATTGTGACCTTGAAAATCTGTGTTGAAGATGGAATTTTTGGCAAAAAAATCGTTTATTGAATACCAAAAACGCTTAGATCGTACATTTTATGTGCTATACATGTTTTTAAATAGATTTTTGCATGCCCAATCCGAATCTGACATGTGAATCGTTGTAAGACAAAATCCAAAATGGCAGACTAAAATTGTAAAACGAAAGCGATTGGACTAAAATTTGCTACAAGGTAATTTTTCAGGTCGCTGATTACAAATTCATGGTCAAAATTAAAGAATTAAAAATGGCGGATCCAATATGGCGGCCCAAAATTGTAAAAGGAAACCGATTTGACTAAAATTTGCTACAAGGAGGTTATCCCAGTCGCCGATTACAAATCCGGGGTCAAAATTGAAAAATTCAGAATGGTGGACCAAAAGTGTGCAAAAAAACAGATTTGACCGCTTTTTTTAATTCTGGAATTTTGACTTTGGATTTCAAATCAGCCACCTGCAAACCCTTCGATAGGCTATTTTAAGTCAAATAAATTTTGTTCTACAATTTTTGTCCACAATATTGGATCCGCCATTTTGAATTTTTCAATTTTGACCCTGGATTTGAAATCAGCGACTTGAAAACCCCACTCGTAGAAAACTTTTAGTCAAATCGGTTTCTTTTTACAATTTTGGTCCACTATATTGGTTCACCCATTTCGAATTTTTCAATTTTGACCCTGCATTTGAAATCAGCGAACCGAAAAATCCACTTGTAGCAAATTTTAGCCAAATCGGTTTCCTTTTACAATTTTGGTCCACTATATTGGTTCACCCATTTCGAATTTTTCAATTTTGACTCTGCATTTGAAATCAGCGAACCGAAAAATCCACTTGTAACAACTTTCAGTCAAATCGGTTTCCTTTTACAATTTTGGTCCGCCATATTGGATCCGCCATTTTTAATTTTTTGATTTTGACCTGTGATTTGTACTCAGCGACCTGAAAACCCACCTTGTGGCAAATCTGAATCAAACCGGTTTCGTTTTACAATTTTAGTCTGCCATATTGGATCACCCATTTCGAATATACTGCGCAATGTATAAACAAAGGGATACTGAGTTAACTCACAAAATTTTTTGAAAAGATCACGCTGTGAAATTGTACTATTAGGTAAGCAGTCTAGATTCAAAAAAATGCATAATTGATTTAGCTCTTGCTGTTCTAAGATTAGAATGACATCTTTGCAACAAAATTGTGAATTCTCAAGAAATTTCAAATATTTTTCCCACAATTCGCCGCCCCCCCCCCACTCCTTCCAAAAATTTGGCGCCCTGGGCAGTTGCCCATAAGTGTCCATGCCTAAACCCGGCCCTGCATGTGTATGTTTTTCGCTTCAATTAGATGAATCCACGGACCAAACGAAAATCGCACAATTAAACGTGAATGTGCGATTAGTACTTCCTAATTGTACTGTAAAAGAGGAGTTCCTCACAATTATTCCTATTAAAGAGTAGACACGAGGATAAGATATTTACAGGGAATTGAAGGAATACATCAATTTGATTCAGATGCCACTTCAAAAGCTTGTGTTCATAACGACTGATGGTGCTCCTGCAATGTTAGGTAAAGGAGCAGGATTCATTGGATGCTGTAGACGTGATGACGATTTCCCCAGTTTCTTGTCGTTTTTGATGTGGTAACTCGCATTATTAATTCTATAGTGCCACATGCACTCCAAAACAGACTCTTCAAAAAACTCATGGAGGAACTTGAGGCCAATTACAGCAGTTTAATACTGTTCAATGGCGTTAGGTGGCTCAGTCGGGGAGATGTTGTACCCAGTAAACACGGGATAACTTTAAGATATCGTTATTTTTATCGTTCGCAGGAGCTCTTACAGAAATTACCAAAAGATATCTTCACGACATCGTCAAGAAGTTTTTCAATGATATCTGAAACTGGTTTCTTAAAGACGTCTTTTGATGTCTTTAAGAAAATTTGTAGAAAAGCGCGGGATGTATTTTCAGAGATAACTTAAAGACATCTTTCAAGATATCGTTAACGATACATTTTTTAAAGAAAAAAAGCACGTGGTGTGCGATATGGAGAATTGATAAATAATTATAATTATACCGTCATGTATTCCTCGTTATGTATTCCCAACCTGTACATTCAGTGTTTAAAAAGTCTGTGAAAAGAAAAGTGAATCAGGAAGTAAACGTACCTATACATTTTCTAAATATTAAACGTGATTTATCCAGCAAGTCGTGTTCCTAACCTCTAATACCTCTTTCTAGCTCTCTCATGTTCTCATAAAATGAAATGGAGAGAATGGGAAACAGCTCAATTCTTTCTTCATCGCCTAGAGAAGTTAAAATTGTTAAGTGTAAACAATCAAATAATAAAGATAGACCTGCAGTACCTCAAAATGTCAAGCCTGGAATGCAACTAAAAATTCTCGGCAGTCACGTACTTAGTCCTGCAACTTCAGGTTTATCTCGACTATTTATCAGTTATGTATAAATGACTTTAAATTAAAAAACAGGCACTTCTGTGTATACAAAACACAGAAATTGCAAGTTTTTAAATTTAAAGTCATTTATATACAACTGATAAATAGTCGAGATAAACCTAAAGTTGCAGGACTAAGTACGTAACCCCCCAGCTGCATGTAAAATAACGATATCTTCAAGTAATCTTATGAATTCTCGTTATTTTGTCTTATTTCTATCTTAAAGACATCGTTACGATATCCCGAAGAGCTCTTTACGATGGTAATAGCTAAACCTTAAAGACTCTTTAAAGCTTCGTTATGGGATATCTTCGAAGATGTCGTTCATCTTTAAGAAGATGTCGTAAAGAGCTCTTTAAGATGTCTTCGTGTTTACTGGGGTAGGGAATCACCATTACAATATGGCTTAGTCACGGCTAGGTACTTCTAGTTACTTCTAGTAGTTTGTACAGTAACTTTTAGGCAGGTATTTGACCGTAGAGTTTCCACTCTATTGCGACTCGCATACTCGTAGACTCTAGCCAGCCGCGCTTGGCACTCGTCTCGTTAGTTGGTACCGGCTCGACCTGTCGTTCGCATCTTTTGACTCGTGCTGTCGTGCACAATGTAATTCCAGTACAATAAAGTAAAGTTGTTGAGTTTTAACAGAAGCTCTATCCTTTATTTCATTATCTTACCAGTCGGGGATGCAATTTAATCTTATGGAGTCAGATTACAAATACGTGGAAGGTTTCCACAATCAACAACAAGTACATACTTATTTCCCAAAATGTTTTGCTGCGATTTTTCGAACTGCTAGAAGAAATCAAGCTCTTCTTAGATAACCGTGGTGACGAGTGAGAAGAGCTTCACGATCCAGAATGGGTAATGACTCTGGCATTTTTAGTGGACGTGACGGCCGAGTTGAACAAAGTCAACAAAAAATTACAGACGAAGAACGTCAGCATTTGGATTTTAATGTCTCACATTGACCGGCTTAAACGAAAAATCGATGTTTGGATTTACCAATTTATGGAAGGAGAAATCAACCCAGATGATTTCGAGAAACTAAGAGAAGTTCTTGCTGATTATAACATTCAGTGTTGCTCTGATAAGTTTCTGGAAACATTGAACTCTTTAAAACAAGCTTTCAATAAAAGATTTCAAGAATTTTCTGAAATTAAATCGCTTTGCGCATTTGTGACCAATCCTTTGAAACATCGAGAAGTTGAGGAAGTAATGGAATTGTCAGAGAAGATGTCAACTTTGTTTTCAGTGCCGAAACAAAAAGTAGTTCGACAACTCGTGGATTTATGTTTACAGTTGAATCTTGAAGGAAAATGTTACGAAGATATTTGGCTTCTCCTTGAGCTTCCAGTATTTCCGGATGTGAAATTTGTTTACCACTGCATGCTCTCAATGTTTGGATCAACAGTTCTGTGTGAATCTATCTTTTCTTTAATGAATTATACAAAATCAAAGTTGAGAACAATGCTCAGGAGTGAGAGTCTGACAGAAGAGTTGAGACTGGCAGCTTCATCGTACACTCCAGACATCAAAAAGTTGACACAAGAAACTCGTTCATATACATTTTACGAGTAATAATAATTTAAAACTCATTTAAAAAAAAAATCGGCCCTTTTAAGGGCCACCAAATCATTCAAACGTGGAATACCTCTTTCATTCACAAGAACATGTGTACTATTTTTATTTCAGGTTGGTTGTTTCAATGTCAACATTGAATCTCCTATGTTTCCGCTTGCTTTTCTCGTAAAGAAGCTCAAGTTATTTGTTACTTTTGTTTTAAAAGTTAACATTTATTTTTTTAAACAATGCATGCAAATATAAATGTTGATCCTATTTTTAGAGGCACCATGAAATATTTAATTTTAGAATTTGAATAATAAGAAGAAAATTCATGCGTGCGTAGCACCAGAATTATAATCGCCGTTATTGAATATTTTTAATTTATAAAACAGCAATACACCATAAATTTCTATCAGTCAAAATCAGATGAGTATACAAAATTTCGACTCTCTCTAAATCTGAATTAGTGAAAATTTCACTAATTAAATTAGTAAATGTATGGTTTACTAACAAAATAGTAATATTTGAGGTTTGACTTTTAAAATAGTAAGTATTTTAGTGATAAATTAGTATAAGTTTTACTAATATCAATTAGTGAACATGGTTCACTATTATTTAGTAACTACGCTTTACTAATTCTTACTTATTGGTTTAGAAAAACTCCAAGTAATTTCAAGAGGCACTTTAAATTATTCCAAGAATTGTGAAAGCTTTCAGAAGAATAGCAACTTTTTCTTAAGATTCCTAGCAAAATTCAGAATGATTTTTTATTTGAAAAAAATTAATTTTAGGAAAATATTCAAAACGATTATTCAATTATTTCACAGTAAGTTTGAAATCTCATAGTATACGCTATTGATTTTCCTTCTTACTTAAAACATTTTCTTTTAATTTTAGCTATACACCTGATGAAGCAAAGTGGGCTTTAGCTAAAAATATTGTGCAGGAATTTCCCACATTGAAGGGTAAAACCAGAGAATTTGGATACGTGAGTTCGATTGTTTTTCATAGTAAGAAGGAATAATTCTAAGAAATGATTTCTTTTATTCAAAAATTCAACTGTTTTTTTGAAGATTTGTCTTTTTGGGTTGAGAATTCATCTATTTAGGTAAAAAGGGTATCTTTCTGGTGAAAAATCACAAATTTTGGGCAGAAAATTCATCGTTTTTGTTTGAGGGTTCAACTATTCTGTAGAAAATTCCACATTTTTGGTTGAATTCAACTGCTTTTGGTAAAAAATCAAAATCTCCTTTGGTCGAAATATCAACCATTACACTTTTTGTTAAGAATTCATCTTTTTTGGTTGAAAATTAAACTACCTAGTTGAAAATGGAACTACTTTATTAAAGTTTTGTTGTTAATAATTCGTCATTTTGGTTGGAAAATCTGCTTGTTTCGTTAAAAATTTAACTATTCATTTAAACATTTGTTTTGCTATTAAATCTATTTTTTTTATCTAAAAATTTAACTATTCTGCGTTTGGTTGAAAATGTGTCTTCTTTAGTAAAAAATTCCACATTCTGCTTGAAAAATCTTTTTCTGTGGGAAATCCTTAATCTTCTTAGTGACTAATTCACCAAGAAATAGATAATTGATCCTCTTGGTTGTAAATGTATCTTCTTGTCTAATAGTGATTAGTTTTTTCACTAAAAAAATTAGATTATTTGTTTGAAATTTTGGTTTCAACTTGATTAAGAATCCATCTGTGTGGTTAAAAATTTATTCTGTTTCATTAAAAATGTATTTTTTCACTAAAAATTTTAGTACCTTTCTGATTGAAAATTTCACTATTTGGTTGAAAATTGATTTTTTGATTTTATTTTATTAATTTGTGAGTATAAAACATTAACATTGCATTGAGTATTTCATTTAGTAACATTAAAGTAACAAAAAGTAAACATTTATTATTTCATTTCATAATTCTCATTTTGACCGTGAAGTTTCGCATATAAATGAGGGTCTCGAGTTTAAGGGTTTCAAGCGGCTCGAATCAGGTAAAGGATTTTAGGATTTAGGATTTAGGATTTTAGGATTTCAGGTCCATTTTTGGATAAAAATTGTACGCCTTGGGATTAAGTGTGATACAACGTAATGCGATTCAAAAGAAAATATCGTAAGATCAAATTCATAGTAGTCATACAAAAGCGTTAGTGCAAGTGAGACGCTAGTAGATGGTGCATAATAGCGTCTCTGTGACACTCATCAATATAATTAGTATGGAATTGTCCTTACTTAATGTCATCTGAACTGGTCCACGTATAATTGCGAAATGACTGCCATTCAGTTCAAAAGTTTTCAGGTTAGAGAATGATCCCACTCTTGAAAAAATTCCTTGAGTATGCTAATTTATTACCTGTAATTTTCTTGCAATTTGAAGTACAATTTTTAACCTCAAAAAAAGGGTTTAGTTGCTCCACCTATACGTATAGCTGGATTTCGTCTTCTATGAAGAAATAGCTTTGTTACGAACATATCTGGCTGTGTTACCGGAAAATTAAGTTGTTTTAGTTAAATTTTTCCTTCTACATAATTTCTATATAGCAAAATTGAGCTAAAACAGCCAAATATTTAAGTCACACTGGGGTGGTAGGAGGAGTCAGGATAGGAGGGGTTAGAATTTGGTCACTAGCGTATGCAGATGACACAGTGTTGCTGGCAAATAGCGAGGAGGCCTTAAAGGAGATGATGGAGAGGTTGAGAAGATACCTGAATAAGAAGAGGTTAGAGCTGAATGCGGAAAAGTCCAAGGTTGTGGTGTTCAGAAAATGAGGGGGAAGGGATAAGGGAAGAGAGTGGAAATGGAAGGGAAAGGAGGTGCAGGAGGTGAAAGAGTTTGTGTACCTGGGCTTCGTGTTTCGAAGGAATGGGGGAGTGGATGGTCACATAAAAGAGAGAGTGAGGAGGGCAAACGTGGTGATGAGGCAGGTGTAGGGGTTGGGAAAGAAGCTATTCGCAGATGATTTTGGACGGAGGATGAAATTGTTTGATTCGCTAGTGATGAGTGTGCTATTGTATGGAGTAGAGGTATGGGGGTGGAAGGAAAGTGAAGAGGTAAATATAATGCAGGAGAGGTATGTAAAGTGGACACTGGGGCTGGCAAGGAACACGCCCAAATATATTGTCAGGAGGGAGACGGGGAGAACGAGTGTAGGGATTCTAGCAGGGAGAAGAGCGTGTGAATATGAGGAGAAACTTTGGAAGAGGGGGGAAGTAAGCTGGTTTTGTAAAAGAAAGTCCGAAAAACTTCCATCGTTTTGTACTTTCTGCACTGGAATGGAACGTGAAGGAACATAAAAATTGAGCCCATCACAGCAAAACTGAAGGAAAGACTTCAAGCAAAACCTGTACAGATTTGAATTATGCAGGACTGGCATGAATACGGAAAGCAAAACTTGCTTCTGGAGCAACATACAAGTGAAAAAATATACCAGAAAAGAACGAGGTGATCTTAATGCAGAAAAATCTTGGCGTAAACGGCGAAAGATCAATTGCCTTAAAAAATAAGGCGTACAGTCTTCAATCAAAGGAAGCTTGAATACAAAATCTAAATGGTGTCACAGTAGATGAAGATTATTATTTTGTATCACATGCTCTTCACCAAGACACCACTGCACGCATATTGAGGCACGAATAACAGAAAATTCTCCATCTATACGGATAAGATTAAATAACTTTTCACGTAAGCACCTGGCAAGCAATGCTTTCATATAAATTACTCTGCCAAAATTCTTATCAGTGATTGACATTATACACAAGCGATTTTTCTTATGTGAACTGTGACATGAGACTTCAAATTGCAGTGAAAGCTGGCAAAATATTCGCACGTGCGGCTCTTGAACTTACTAGAGGTAACCGGATCGAACAAAAACTTGATTATATCGCTAAATGAAAATGAGGTTCACTGTATCTGTCTTTATGCTGATATTAAGAAGACGAGCTAGTACCTTATGAATCCCAGTAGAATTTCAGCGCAACCAGACTTTTACTATGAAATAAATTTTCAAGCATTTTGAAATATTGTCAACTGAAGCAAAACTACTTTGTTATTATGTCAGATGCAACGCGGGAAACAAAGGATGGGTATAAGTATGGTATATATATGGTAAGTATATATGGTAAGTATGGTATATGGTACATAATTGTGAGCAGCATTTGAAACAAAGTAATAATCTTTTTCTACAATTATCCTATTCACATTTGTGCTCATGCTTTCTTCTTTCAAAGAACGTAGGACTTCTTTCTTAAAAGCATGACCATCGTGACATACGACTTTGGCCTTCTTGCGTTTTCCCCAACACTCCTCTGAGTTCAGGTCGCCAGGCGCATTTTTCTGATGTGTTGCATTGGCACTAGATGCGTTCCGTTATCCTGGGAGAACTGCATCAAGCGAACCTATTTCAATCCTGCTTGAATTGTTTCCTCGAGTTTTGTCACTACACGGCCAGATTTTATGTTCGCTGCTCCTTCAAAAGTGGATTTCTTGACAATTTTATAATAATTTTCGATGTCTGCATTCGTAAAGTGCTTAGGATCTTCTTTCAATATACCAGTCCAGAAAAAAACAATACGGCAGTAGATTTTTACGTAAATGTTCGACAAAAACGTTTGAAGCAAAATCATTGTCTTCACCTTCTCCTTCATCATCATCCTTAATTAAAAGTAAAACTTTCTGATAAACCGTGTCAAAATCATTGAAGAAGGGAATGTTCTGGTACTTAGTGTTTAAATTGGACCCAAGCGTTGTCTGCTTCTCTTCATCCGAATCATCCGTGCCGTGGCGGTGATTAACTTCTTCAAAATTACTTCTTTTCCTTTCTTCCATTGCAGCTATGGCATCCACTACTCGTTTAGTTTTTTTCTTCGATAATAGTATAATGTAGAAATGCTGCACCTTGAGTAAAAGATACTTTCAATCCGAACAATAGGCAAGTATTGCCATGCATTCAAGAATCATCTTTTTCCTTTTCCGTTTAATTTGTTTCCTATACAAAGAATAAGAAATCATCTTAATGAAGTGCGGATAACACGTCAAAATAAACATGAAGATGAATTTTTTTCTGTCTGAGCATACCTTCAAATTTAAACTTCAAATTACAATTAGTCTGATTACAATCTGCATAATCCACGAATTTTTTCAGGGGCTTACACGTTTTTCTGACTTGGAAACTTCTAAACTTCAGCAGGCAAGGGATTTGCAAGTCATGTTTTGGCAAAACTTTTCATAATTGAAGATGTAGTAATTCAGATGATATATTTTCATTTTTCAAAACATGTTGCGCATCCAAATGAACATATCCTATAAGGTCCTCTCAAAACTTGTGTTTGTGAAAGGATCGACATGGTTGACAGGGACATCACACGCAAGACTGCCGCTTTTTTGGGGGAACATAAATGTTGATCTGCAGTACATGCAGAGGGCGATGTCGGAACTAATTCAATAATGATTCTTTTCTAAACGCGGTCCCGCAATCCCTCTTTATTGTCTCTCCAAGAGGTGTAGAGAAATACACGAAATTTTTTCTTTGCTTTCTCTTTATTAATGCGGAAATAATCGCAAAGTCGACGAATCAATCTAGGCTTGGTAGGATAGAACGTTGGATCTCCAACATCCTTTCTCACCAGGAAGATTGCTTCGGCTAAATCGTTTATATTTCGGAAGTCCATCTGTCACAAAAAAGAATTCTAAATTAAATATTACCACTTTAAAAATTCTACTCTCTCGGAGTCTGACATGGAGTTTGGCGAGTATTATTTTAAATCAGGTAACTCACCACCATAAGTCTGGTTTTCAGGGGTGTTAAAAAGATGAGGAAAGCTACCTTTTTTTACCCTTAAGTTCAAATCCTGCTGGTGATCGACTAAGACCCATTTTCAAATAACTGAGGCTATCAATGAACCTGGTTTCATTGACCTCTATTAGAAAATTTTTTGATTGGTTCATTGTAATCTTAGACTTTTTTTTAGCATAACACTCATCACGCTCGACCAAATTTTTCAAGGGGAAATGTGCGTCGAAACTTTTTGCATTATGTGCAATGCATGCTATTTTGTTGAAATTTGTTACTGGTCTAAGTACAAAATCAAGAAGGTTGTCGACACATTTTTCCTCTTCGAAAATAAATTCTCGAACAATACCACAGTGTTCGCACGGCTTTTTTATATCATCGTCCTCGAGACAGAAGGAACACACTTGATGGGCAACGCACAGATTCGCAACATGGACGTTTGTAGTGCAATAACCTTCAAGTGATTGGTCTTGTTGGGTCTCAAGATCGTAAAAAATAAATATTATTGGATCAGTTGGTTTTTCAATTCTCACAGGTTGTAGAAAACACTTATGGTTACATTCACGTATTGTTTCACATACACGACAATATGTAAAACCACACTGATGGTCTTTATTTTTCACGGAATTTATTAATTTTGTACACCCTACGCAAATTTTCGAAACACTAATCATACTTTTTCCCTCGGAATAAGAATCTGGAGCAATGTGGTAATTGAAACAGTCGACACTCACGAAATTACGTAAAAAATCATCACACTGCTTGGATTCAAGCTGACCCTGTAAATTCATTCTTAAAGAACGAGGAGGTTTCCTATAACAAGCACTGCGTTTATGTTTACATCTATGGTCTCTGAGTCTCGCGTACGCCTCGTTACATTCAGTGCCCCACGTTCTTTGCATTAGAGTGAAGGATATTAAGTAATGACACTTCGCCCGTCAAATAAGGGTTTTCCGATGCCATGACCAAAATTTGTGAAATCAAGAACTACAAGAGCTATTTGCTCACGAGCAAGATATTTTTGAAATTTAAGCATTTCCGGGACACCACAACCTTCTGCTGGTATTCCAACACTAGCTTGCTGCACTAATACTTCTGCTAAGTTTTTTGATGAGTATCAGTTTTCTTTCTAATTGAATCCCATACTTTTTGCGCATCTTTACTACGTTCTTTGCAACGCTTTACATATACACGCCCGACCACAACTGCGCGCGGTAGACAAAAATTCACATAAATGTCTTCCACACTCTGAGACACAGAAAAAACCAGATCCCATATTTTTGTAAAATCAAGATCCCTCACATACTCAAATGAGAGACCTGCTTCTTTCTGGGTAAAACTATTAGCGTAAAACCTAATTCCCACCTTATCAGTTGGTGAGTCGACCGGACATTGACTCTTGTCCGGGATTTCAACTTTGATCTCGATTTCTCGAGTGCTAGGAACCGGTTCATTCTCCTCGTTTTCGGAACCGCTTTCCTCCTTCTCCAGTTCGGGAAAACTTCCCTGTTGAAGAAGTCCTACAGCTTGTTCTTCAATTTTGACCCCAACCCCTAATTTACCATCCAATGATTTGGATAAATCGGTGGTATCAGCGTCACCTGCTGGGACCTGCTTCAAAGCAGTCAAAGTTGAACCGATCGGGTGAGTTCGGATTTTTCTTCTCCGTGGAGTCACGGGAAAAAGAACGTCAGCTAGAGCATTTTCCCAGTCGTCGTTCAAAAGATTCGCCATGGAGTGCAATCCCATCTGGCGAATCAAAGTGTTGAGAGATGTCACTTCACAATCATACACCTGAGCCATTTTACGTAATTCTATTGTCAACCAAAAATCCAAAGACTTGGGATTTGACGAACTCCACACATTCGTTTTCTTGTAAAAAATGTTGAGTCGTTGGTTGAATCTATTAGATAGATTTTTAATTGGTAGAGTTCAATGAATCTATGAATTGGCAAAAAGACAAATTTTCTAGAGAAGGGCAAGAAAGGGAGAATAATCTAAGGCTTAGACTAGACCCGCACGCTAATAGCTCTTTTAAATATAGAAAGAAAATAATAGAACCAACTAACATGAAAAATAAAAGCGAACCCCGCAATAGGCATTCAGTTCAATTCAATTTAAAGGAACAGTTAAAAGATCATGATAAATTTCCTCATATTAATACTGAAAACCGTAGCCAAACAAGAAATAACAACTTAAGATTACAATATACAAACGAAAGCTAACCATTAGAGTACAGAACCTACTCAAATCAAAACAGAACACGTAGACTCTCGACAATAAGGAACAGCCAAACAGACATTTTAGAATCCACACAAATAATACAGATCTGTATTATTTGTAAACGATCCGTTTAGACGGATAACGAAACCGAAAATAATTCAAATAACGGAACAATTCCAGCAACATTTTTTTCTTTTGGCATGATCCAAACGCCATTCCAAATAATAAGTAACTGGCCGATTAAATTCAGAAACAATAAAGAAGACAGTCCCGCGCATTTCTTGGACGAATTAAACAGATTAAAAGGGAATAAAAAATAAACGACCGTGATATCTTAGAAAATTTAGACGCGCTACTGATTGAAGACGCGAAGGATTTGTGCGAAATAAATACAAACTCCTGGAGATGTTTATCGAATTTCACGGAAGATTTTAAAAACGCTTACATCGACGAAAGATTTTCGGGAAAAATAAAGCAAAAAATTAAATTTTGTAACCAAAAAAGGAACCAAGATATCCACTCGTACTTAACGGAAATCAGAAAATTTTTTACTAAACTGTATCCGAGAAAAAGTTGCGAATGGGAATTACGTCGAACCTATGGAAACATTAAAATCGAATATAAAATGTATATCAAACGAAACAACTTTGAAACTTTTGAGCAATTACAAGACTTAGGTAATGAATGGGAATCTGAGCTAGCCAAATCGAAAATTCGAGGGCAAGTTTTACAAATTAGGGGTCATTAACAAAATACGTGATACGTTTAGAGGTGGGGGGGGGGGGGGGGGTCTGTCGAAGTATCATTCTCCATGTTAAGAATAATGGAAAACGTATTACGCGGGGGGGGGGGGGGAGAAGTTCCTGAAAAATGCCTCACGTTTTTTGTGAAAAACTAAGATTGAGGACAAAAATGAACAAAAGCGTAATAACGGCAACGGGGATAAAAACAATTCGGAGTATAATAAAGTTTTAAGAGAACATGGAAATCATCAAAAGGATAACCAAAAGCGAAACCAAAGTCAAAATAATCAGGGCAAAAACCAACATAAAAAAATATTTCCATTTTCACCATTCAGATTTCCATTCCTACCTTTTCCGAATCAATACCAACAAAATTTGAAACCTAACTTCAGACCTAGATTCCTACCCGATTTTCAGCCGAATTAGCAATCTGGATTCACAAACAATAGACTCAGATATCCTTACAACCCTTACAATCAAATGTTACCAGTGTTCAATCAAATGACATTGGGCTCAATTCGAGGTAGAAGTAACCCAATGATGGAATTCTCCACAGAAAAAGCGGAAAGTAATTCAGGTGATAAGGGGCTATCCGAGAATTACTTAAGCATTTTGATTGGGGGGGGGGGGGTTAAATGAAACCTTACTTTTTTTATATTCTTATTCCGAAATTTTGCTTGAAATGGGGGGGGGGGGGTCAAGATTAGGGAACTAGGGCCAAAAATACTGCAACCTAGCACCGAAGCGCCGGAAATCTTAAACTCCGATAAAGATTAAATAACGGAAACACATTTTCATCTAATGAAAAAGTTAGAATGTAGTTTATTTCGAATTTTCAATTTTTAAACGCGTCTCGCGAAAATTAATGGTCGCGTACGGCGAAACGGTCGATATAATTGGGCAAGTAGTGAACTAAATTAGAGTCGGTAAACACACAAAGCATATTATGTTCAGGTTAGTTTCAAAATTGAAACTTGTACGCATTTCAGGCACGGGAATATGTGAGGTGCGCCGAAGAAAGGGGGCTTACTCTAAAAAAATTTATACCAAGGTTTATTACACCTTTCGATAGTTTTTGAGTTGCTCTTTTTAATGAAACCATCAAAAAAAAATTCCGAGCGTTATTATTGCTAATAATTGAGTTGATAGGTACCCGAGAAATCGGGCTTTCGCTCGAGAGCTCGAGGTCCAATGAAACACCTCCCACCACTTACCACTACATCTTCGCGTCTCATCTATACCCCGTCCGTGAGCGGCGCCGCTATATGCGTTAGAATATAGTGGTAAGTGGAGAGGGAAGAATTTGTGAGTCTTCCCTCTCTCCTAAAAGTCGCGTCTATCGGGTCGACTTCGGCCACTCGTCCTGAAAAATCTCACTTTTCGGAGTAAGCACCCTTTCTTTGGCGCACGCCACATATACCTATCAATCCTAATCAGTCCCAAAAATCGAAAAAGGCCCAAATTCATGTGATAAATCCTACGAAGGATACCCCCAGCTGAATAAACATCCCCACGATCAAAAATTCCAACCCCTGGAGAGCATCCTCACTCAACGCACTAGCGACGAGACAAGCACACAAGACTCAATTGCATTAGCCAAACCTAGAACTAAAAGGAATAATAAGGATAATAAATCGGAAGAGATATCTTACAATGGAAAATACGAGGAAAAGTATAAGGATAGTGACAGTAACCTTTCGAAAAATAAAAAAGCTACTGATCAAAATAAAATAGGAAAGAAACTTCAGAGAGTAAATGAGATACCGGAAGGGATAATGTAAAAAAAAGTTGACTAATTTCAAAAACAAAGCGATTAAATTAAATAATATTACGGATAGTTTAGGAAAATTGACGAACCGAGAAATAGATAGAAAATGGATGGAAAAATGGATCCTGCTTGAGGTGCGGCAAAGAGGGCCATAAGGCTGCAGCGTGCGAAAGCACGCCGCGGTGCTTCCTCTGCGCTGCAGGAGAGGGAAGACCCCGGATTGACCATCGGCCGGGAACGACGAGGTGCAGGGCGTTCCGAGAGGCAGCTTCGTTGAAGAAGCCTCGAGGACGTGCTGCCTTACCAGATATATCCAACCAGGACGCTGAAGGCCGACGAGTCCGATGTGTGATACCATCACACTACTGAGGACGACGCATGCATCCTGGTTGGATGAATTGCGGAATAATGCCAAGCTGTCGCTCAATGATGGAAGCTGAAGCACTGCTTAATGGCCCATAACAGAGGCTCTGAAGTAATGCGATAAGAGGAAAAATGGAGCAGGAAGATCACCGAGAACACCACGCTTTGACGAAATAACATAAGAGCAAATTCAGAAAACTTCAAATGCCAATTTTATGACAAACTCATACCTAGACATATTAACCGCACAATCCAAAACTTTTGTATGCTCAACAAACTTTTGAATCTTTTCAAAATTGGTATGAGGGGGTTTTCTAGCTCACTGAATAATAATCCGGTGTCAAAAATGAAAAAAATGGTTGATCCAAAATGGCGAATATAGGATTTGTAATCAGCGACCTCAAAAACGCCCTTATACCAATTTTGAAAAGAATCAAAAGTTTATTTAGTATACTCGCCCGCCATATTGGATCCCTCATCTTCTTTGTTAAGTTATTGACACCGGATTAGTAATCAGAAACCTTGAAAACCCCCTTACACCCACTAAAAAAAATATCAAAAATTTATGTAGCCTACTCGTTCGCCATATTGGATCGGCTATTTTGTTTTTGGAATTTCTGAATTTCTGAGTAATAGAATTTTTGTTTTCGATGATCTTTAAGATGAACATTTCCCAAAAGAGTATTTAAGGCACACTCACAAATACATTTAATGATTTTTACGTTAGACGTTTTTAGTATTGCTTGTCTTTGATCTGGAATAATTAAAAGGCACAGGGCATGCAAAGTCATGGCGTTTTTCTTACCAAATGCCTCGGGAAATATACTTGTGCGATATCGACAATTGTCTGGAGTTGAATGTTTCAAGTCCAGAAAGAAATAACCATGTGATCTACAATTGTGTTATTGGAAGACTCTCTCATTAAATCATCGAGAATGATAAGTTTAGGCCTCGGATCAGTAGAATAATCAGAAGACTGCGGTAATCCCTCACGAAATGCTATCTCTTTTCCATATTCCTTATAGGCCGTCTGCCACTCTGAATAATAGAAAATTACACGATCGATTTTTGTATCGCACATTCCCTTGAGATTTCGAAGACACTTTTTCACAAAAAAAGTTTTACCACAACCTGTTGGATCACATATCAGTGACGTGAATGGATGCTTCCAACGCGTGTCCATATTGAAAAATGATGCACCATTGATAAAACCTTGTAATTGAGACATAATAATAAGTATGTACTCGATTAGAAAATATCTTAGTTGGTGTAGGAACCTATCATTTTTAATTTTAATAAAAAATTTTTTCATTTATATATGTAGATCTATTTGAAAAAACTTATTATTCTCATCTTGATTAGCTAATTTGTTCTAATGTCAGGGGTTCGAGCTGATACCCCTGACCCAACACGTCGACTATGAGCTTATCTTTCGACGTCCCGCGCGTCTTCCACACGCCTAGAAAAAAGCTTAAAAAAAATAATAATTTGAAAAAAAATGTATTCGAATGGAAGCTTCTAATGTGTCCCCTAAGGGTTTACCTTCTTCTTGTATCTCTTCCCTATTCCTTTACACACCCCCCACACACTTACTTGGTGGTGGGAGAGGGACCTACAGTTTAAGGTGGGTTCCGAACCACCAAGAGCAACAGCCTTAAGTACTTAGAGAACCTTTTTCTCTAGAGGTACCGGTCCCACGAATCTCCGGAGATAAATAACTCCCTTGCTAGGCAAGTGTTTACCGCATGGGCCACCGAGGCTCTTCCAGAGTGCGAGGCGGGAATCGAACCCGCAAGCCGATGGAGTGGGTCCAAAGCCTATGCCTTAACGCCCACGACCATCGTCCCAAAAAAAAAAATGTATTCTTAAAGATAATAATCATAGACACACTCAAGTTTTGATATGATATTCAACGAAGAATTATAAATATTTATAAGTTTACAATAATTCCCTCCTTGAAAACAAATTATGGAATAGGAGAGAAATCCTGGAATGTGTATGGCTGGGCCCCGATGTTGAGGTAGTCCATATATTCCCCCATCATCCATAATTTTTTCAGGCGAGAAACCAAAGTCCACTGGTTACACTGTTTCGTCCAATACTCGACCACTACAGCAGAAGCTTGTATTGCCGGATGATTCAAAGAGCCATTCTGAAATCATAAAAATAAATGTTTCAATTACTTGAGCACAAAAATACCGTCATAAAATAAAACCAAAAAGAACAAGAGTACGTACGCACTTATTTATTCAGCGTCAAAATATTTTCTTACACAGAAGTGTAGGAATGAGTGTTTTTTTTATATTCACAAAATACAGAATTTAGGGGACTATTTATCTAATGAGTTTCTATATAACAAAATGGGAGAGAATTATGATTATCAATTAACCTCCTTTTTGTGTACACTGGTCGGCAGATCTTATGCTCATTTTTTGTAACTACATCCTGATATGCGGTTCTGCGAATAGCTCTATAGTTTAACATAATTGGGGAAGCCTTATTAACTACGAGATCACAGATAGATTCAAAGTTTATGAGCTGGGAGTTTTTGTAGTTTAGGGTAATACCTTTAACTTTACAGACATAGTTCTCTTGACCATCTAGTCAGCGTACTTTCAATGCATAGAATTTAGGACGACCTGAGATGAAGGTTTCAATAAAACGACCAGGACTATAAACTTGAAGCTCATCTGTCAATTCGCCTAATAAACAACCTGTATCTGGGCAGTACTCTTTTGGTTCATTATGACTATCAAAAATGATGGAATCAGTATCAAAGTAGAGTACACGGCGATCTAATTTTTTCAAATAAGTATGCAATTTTAAGCGTGCTTGCGCGGTCGTGTATGCTGCTATTACTACATTTGTAATATGGGAAGGGGCTACGGCTTCATCCTTATAAGCCCATAAAGCATAAATATTCTCATGGTCTACAGGCGAGATATTATTCGGAATTTTATTTGGACTCTGAATAATTTCTAGCAATTCTTTTTGAGTATTGAGGAGTTCAGTAGTCGGCATATTTGGACGCTGCCCAAAACCAGGATTTTTAAAAGTACTTTCGGGATAGAGCAGAATACCATCAAAATCTAAAATCTTTTGGATATACGCCTTTTTCTGCTCATCAGTAGTACATTCAGAAGGATATCCACTAGCCTAATGCTTAAGCTTGAAAATTCTGTTCATGTACTCTACAAACAGACCACCTGTCTTTGAAAGGGGATTATATTGTGTTACCTCATACTGCAAGATTTCGAAAATACTAGTTATCTTATAGCCATCTTCGACCGCCGCTTTGAGTTCGTCGGAAACCCATGTTCCTTCTATTTTCCGCTCAGCCGTGTTATTTATATGTGGACAGTCTTGCTGTAGTTGTAACTTACAGCAAGTGTAACACAAGGGAAACATGAGTTTTCCATGCATACGAACAGGAAGGACAGGTAAAGACAGGTCTTTGAGTTTGCCCACGTATTCGCACGAAGCGATCATTCATACTTTCTGAATTTTTCCCTATACCTAGTTTTTTTTCTCTCGATTCGAGTTATTACAACGCGGACAACCATGCCAATAACAGCCATGAAACTGATAAACATTTTTATTGCCAAGGCGATCCTCATGATAACAGTCACAGATAAAAGCCATTCGACAGTTTTTTTCGACTGCTTATTGGCTAGTCTATAACCCCCATTCGGCAGAACGCCTATTGAATCAGGTTTTAAATCATTTTTTCGAAATACAACGGAACAGGTTGAAGCTATAGTGCAACTTTCAACAAAGGGATCAACATCCGTGACTTCAATAAATAGCGATCGAAAAGCTAGACTAGCCTTACGCAGAATGTCAACATCATTAATGCAATAACTCCTAATTTCATTTTTAAAATTAAAAATGTAATTAGACTTAATGCATTCTTCGTACCAGTTTAGAAAACTTTTAGGACTGTCTGAGGACACTGTGTGTGAAAAGACTTAAATTTGATCAAAGATCGGGCTTTTTCTCATCTAAAAGACCATAGTGATTTCGAAAGCCCTGAGACACGGGTTAATGTTGAACAATTTGAAAAAAATAGGGAATTTCTTTTTCCTGGCAAAAAACGAAAATCAAATTTTTTAATCACCCTAGTAAGCATACTTGTTTAAAAATAAAACGTTCTGAAAATAGTTTAAAACAGTTTTTAGAGTGTGCATACCTAAATATTTAGAGATTCTTCCCCTTCTTCTAATGCGGTTGGTGACAGGCGAAAAACGAGACACACTTGAGAAAGTCTAGCCTCGTTTGGAAACCTCCGTTTTTATACTGGTGGATTTTCACAGACAGAAAATTTTCTTTTCTGACAACTTCTTTCCTCTTATTTTCCGTTTCTTCTAAGCTATTCCGTGTTACGTGACTAGAAGTCTGCGCATTGTTCAGGGACATCAGAAACACTTCGATGTTAGGATGTGGTGACGGACAAGCATTATTAAACTTCGAGTGGAAGGATTCGCATCCATTCGTTGTTCGCCACAGATCTGACGTAGCTGATGCCCACACATGAGGAGGAAAGAGTGCCGTCATGCCAACGTAGTTTTCCACCAAGTAGATGATAAAATGATCTAGTCGTACATCTTCTGGCCGAATAGGGAATAAAGGTGTTCGCACAAGGAAATCGGCTGCAGTGCGCTGGAGACGTCTCACGGACGTGCCGTCCGCGCACGGGCACGTAACGCCAACCAATCACGTGCAACCTGTCGTGCTGCTGCGGTCTTACACTAGTTCGCAACGCACTTGAGTAAGCGCTGCCACGGACCGTAGCAGCACGGCAGGTTGCTCGCGATTGGTTGGCGTTATATGTTCGTGCGAGGACGGTACTTCCGTGAGACGTCTCCAGCGCACTGCAACGGATTTTCTTGTGCTAACACCTTAAGAACATGAATCCGTTCCCTACTTCCTCATGGTCCAAATATTTAAGTCCGAAGAAAAAGGATACAAAAATAGTTTTAAAAAAAGTCGAAAATAATGTTACGGAATGTTTAAACGCTCCCTGTAGACAAAAAATTCAAATTTCTGTATTTACTCACCATGACTACCCCAGGTGAAATCGGCACCCAAGTATATTCACGTGCAGAAAAACTTTTCGTATGCCCAAATGCATCGAGACTTCAAAATCATTATGTTGTTAACTTTATCGTTAAAGAGCAGAAAGTTTTCTCGTTTAATGTCATTTATTCGAGTAGCGTCCAAATACTCATGCACATCCGTTCTTGATTTTGGCTGGTTGGGCATTTTTGATGTTTTTGCGTAACAGATGTTGTTACTTATCCTCCTGACGTCTTTTCGGGTGAGTAATTCAACAGTGTTTTCATCCAATTCTTTGTGGATAATTTTAGATGGCCTGTCGCTAGAATTATCATTAATTTTTCTTTTGACACTGTTGCTTATCATGTTCCTGTTCAGTGTCTTATCATCATATGGATCGTGTTAGTGCTCGCCCATTTTCCTTGAAAAAATATGATCAGCTACTAATGTGTAGAGACGTGCCGAACAACTATTTTTTGTGCATCGCCAAGCCTTCTTTCCTGTCGATTTGAGCACAGGCACTTCTTTATATTTATAGTTATTTGACACCAGAAGCTCTTTTCCTTTCTCACTAAATATCACTTTTATTTCCATTTTCACTAGTTCTGCACTCTTCAAAATCTCAGAGTAAACTGAACAAAATTTCTAATATCTTTTGCAAGTCTGAGTTTGTCAGAACTCTGGCCGCAAAAATGAAATTAGGTTATTGTATTACTTTATTGTTACTTTATCTGAAGCTGAAGACTATTTAACTGGCGCGCTAGTTTGGCGCCATAACTCGATTTTCACCGCCTCTCTATTCAGGTAAAGGAAAATTCAAACCCGATGATTTCAAAGTATGTCCATTTAAGCTTTTGCTCTAATCGTTAATTCCAGTTTTTAAAAAATCTTTCAAGCCACCTTCTAATGAATTTAGAGGAAAGTTAAGGGAACGACAAGAACTTGATGAAATTCGTAAAAATGCAAGGTGAATTGAAAAAAATTCAAATGAATTGAAAGCAATTTAAAAATACGAAAAAGCTTCATTGGATTCCGTAACTTTAAAATGAGCGTAGAAAAATTCAAGGGAATACAAAAGAATTTGATGAAATGCCCAAAAATTCAAGGTAAGGTTAAAAGACTTCAGGTTCCATTAAATGAAAACTGTTGAAAATAAAAAAATCTATTGAATCAAGTTGAATGCAGTAAATTTAGAAGAAAGAAAGTGAATTAAAAAACTTCAAGAGTATTCCAAAGAATTCAGTGTGAATTCCAAAAAATATTTTTAGGGGATGTAGGGTAGGTTGCGGGTAGTCGGCCCATAGTGGAGTCGAATGATGAAAATAACCGATTTTCAGTTCGGCTTTAATAGTAAATGCAATTTTTGTAGGAAATGAGTGACTGGAATGTAAATAAACCTAAAAGACGTAAAATAATGACTCCAAAGCTTGCAGCAATTTCAGACAAATTAAAGTTAACAGGCAGGCAGACGGTGCACGTAATAACAGCTATGACGGAAAGTTTAGTATATAATATAGGAATTTTTTGCGCAATACATTTTTATGTTGAATTAATTATTTCATTTCTAAAGACGATAAATCGTAAAAGATGTTTTTGTGTTCAGACAATGTCAGTTTAAGTCGATCAGCAATACGTAGATCTGGTAGAAGGAACGTGAAAAGTTTGCTTGAAGTTTAAAAGGTTTACCTGTTAAAATTTCTCCTGCAGGAGACTGTCAACTTTTGCTTGTACCAAAATTAAAAATCAGCACAGGAGAGGCTCAAGCTTCAGCTGTAGTTTCAGCAGTAGAAAGGTGGAATTTGGTTGATTGTGTGATTGGACTTTGGTTTGACGCTACCAGCTCGTATGCAGGCAGATTTAACGGAGCATGTTTCACAGAAAAAACTAAGAATAAAATTTGTTGCAGGAAATTTTTTAGAGCGATAAAGTTTTGTCCAGCCAACTTCGCGTCTTTCAAAATACATGTGTTTGTCATGGAAAAACAAAAGAAAGTTTAACCGATATTTTTGTAAAGTTTATCAGGTGAAGTTAATTTTTGTTGCAGAGAATCTTTCGTTTTCCGTTTTTTCTGTGATGGTCAAAGATTTACTGAATCCCAAGAGACTATAGCCCTGTCTATTTACAAAAAATCTTGAAAAGCCTATATATTTCTGCGATTATTAATAAATGCTCCGTCACCAAGAACATTACGACGCTATCAAAGAAAAATTGTTTTTCAAACGGGAACTAATTAAAATGTTATGAACCATATCAAGAATACTGTTGAAGGCATGACTGATCCACGTGAAAAAATTTGCGGACTCATGCGGGATGATCTTCACGTGAAACTCCAAGTTTGGTACGACCATAAGCAAGATTTTATAATTGGGTTTGAAGACTTTGGAAACAGATGAACCAAAAAATTGGCAGCGTAGTATTACTCTTCCTGATTCGGGGGCTGCAGAGCGGATTGGAGATGCCAATTTTATATTCCTACTCCAAGAATTGAGAGCGCAGTAACAAAGCAGAGTGTATAAAAAAGACTTTGAATCGAAAAATTTATTTGCGACCCATCTCACAAGCTTATGATTGTTCACATCGAAAACTGTTTCTTTCTTTTTTTCAAGGTTAGGGCGTGACAATGAAAAGCGGAGAAGTGAACATTTTAGTCAAGTTCAATCCTGATAATGCAGCTAAAAACTTGAGGAACAACCTGCTATTCAATTATTTGGAACCAGATTTTCATGGGTAAGAGTACAATGAAAACATAGAGCGAAAGATTGTCTACTGGGTCTACATCCAGTTAGCTTTTGAAATATATCAGAACAGAAATTAACTTTTCAAGTATCTACCCAAACTGACCGAAAGCAAATGGATCTTACCAAGGTTGGCGAATAGTTCCTAAAGGTGCCTGCGAAGGCTGCGCATACTTCCAACTACATATACTTTAAAGATAAGTTGTTCGTCTCTACCAACAAAGTTTGAGACTGGAAAAGCCACTGCAAGTGGTAACCAACCATACAAGTGCTTGCATCGAATTGTGACCAGAAGATCACCAGAACTTGAGAAATGAGAAGGATATAGACAAGGAAACAATAAAGGCAGAACCAAATCCACTGTACCTAAAAGCCTTTTTGAACATCGTCGTAGTCTTTCCGTAGCTGAAGCTCGGTCACCTCAGTTAAGATATGATAGAAAATCTGTTTGGATTCATGCGAAGCTTCAACTCCCGATTCAGCAGGTTGAACCGCATTCAAGTAGATGGCTCTAAAAACCTTAATAATCAATCATTTAACCTCGCTGCATTCAGTGGGTTCCAATTGGCAACAGGACTCTGCGCGAACATTGTGCACTCTCATGTCCTTAATTGAAGGAATCGAGGAAAAAGAGAAAATTCAACGTTCGAACTTCTACGAGAATAACGAACGGGAGCAAACTCCTGAAACTCAATTTAAAATGATGGGCTTCAGTGTTTCGACTTGCAAAGGAAACGTCTTGCCTTTTGCGTGCCTCTTATTGTCGCAAATGCAACAGAAGGTGACAAGGATTGCGAAAACTGTTTTTTCTGTGTGGACGAGAATAGTAATTGTCAGCGCAGCACTGTTATTACCAGAAAGCTACCTTTAGTGTTGATCAAGCCTAAGCTCAAAAGACTGCTTATGAGAGCAACAAATGCAGAGATTCTGAACAATTTTTTCGAACTTTCTTTGCATAAGGAACATTCTTCTGAGCAGATGTAAGCTATATGCGTATTTCTAATATTTTGATATACAATGTGTACACACTATCTGCAGTTGATTGATCTCAATCACGTGATGGATTTTAATTTTCCAGGAAGACGAAGGAAGAATCGGTACGCTCATCGGTCTATCGGTCTCCCTGTATGTAGTTTGATGAAATAATATCTTTGTTAGGAATTTTCTAATAAGAACATTCTTTGGTAAACTTTTTTGTGGTCCAGAGAGACAGTTCCAATTTATTGCTAGCAAAGCAAAATACAATCAAAGTTCGAACATCAAAGCTTCTTTTGCCTTAAAAAGACCTACAAAATTGCTCTTAACAATTCTTCGACAACGCCTATACTTTGAGTGTGAAAATTGAATTTGCATATCTGGTGGTCTGTAAACACTGTATAGAGCACGAAGCGCGACATTTAACATATTATTGGCTTAACTGCAGAGAATCGTGGTTTACAACTACTACACTAAAATACCGATTTATTGGACGCTGGCGGCCTACTGGAACTTCCTGAATTTCTTCTGGGGTCAAGTCTGACCCTTCAACACATTCTATGTTTATTTTCGCCCGCCACCTTCCTCTGGCATGGCATATTCCATTCAGAATACCACTAGTCTCCAATATTGCAAACGCGTCACCATTAGATGTTGATAGGACAATTTGTTCTTGGATTGGAATGAACTTTTCGTCAATTGTTTGTCTTCGAGGTCGAAGTGGCGAATTCTGAAGAAAAGTGTATCTTGGAAATTCGAACCGCCGGTGTGAATTGCTATTGGGAATGAGCCGAATAAGTCCAAGTTCTTCAAATCTAAATCCAAGTACCTCCTAAGCAGGACTCCTGGCAAGGGGAATCCTGGGACGAGGAGACCTGGATCTTTCGCGTAGAGGTGGCTGGGGCTCGGCAGGAAAATGTGCTATGTGACGAGAAGATGAAGAAAGCCACCCATGACCCGGGCGGCGAGTATGAGGCCAATCGTCATTAGGGTTAGAGCCGGACTGTGAACTCAATTCTGCAAGAAGTGATGTAGGTTTATTTTTTTAAACATACTTCTACGTAGGGATATCATTAACCCCTTATAGCAATATTGTTTCATTAACAATTATTTTATACAGCAAGTAATGCGTTTTGTTATCCGATGTGTATTAAGTTGTTTGAAAAAATCCTTGATGATTCTGGGAATTTTTTGTTCTCCAGAAATAAGTGATGATATGATAATACTAACGCCATCCGAGGCAAATTCAGAACGGTTTCAACCAGTTGAATAATTTAGGAAATTGATCCATCTCTCAGTGTCTATATTTCAACGTGCATAGTTGGTAGTATGCCATCTGTGCCATGACTAAATTATCCTTGATTCAATTTATGTAATCAGTGCATTGTGTTCCACTATCATTCAATCCATGATTGAAGTAGCCTAATCGCTGTTTAACTCAGTCGATCATTTTTGGCTGGTTAGCGACTTTACCAGTGAATAACGGGGTTCAACATAACCTCGAAGTTTAGTTGAGGTGCAGTGCCTAATTTGTGACGACAGGGGCCGATCAGAATCGCCGATACAACAGAAATACCCAGAAACTAGAATTTATTGCGAACAGGGTATATGATCACTATGATCAGCTAACCAGAGGTTAAAGAATCGTGGTTGAACATTTCGCAAAATAATCATGGTTAAGTCTTTGATTAATAAATAATCATGATTAGTTAACTATAGATTTAATCAGCCATAGATGGTGGGAGGTGGGATCGGCCTTCAGCATGTAGAAGAAGACCTGCTCGTGAGTCCTGGCAAGAGAAAACCTTACAGGAGGAGACCGGGGGCCGCCACGTTGGGGAGGCTCGGGCCCGGCAGGAGCAACAGGTGTGTGACGAGAAGAAGAAGATTGGGAAAGACCAAGTTGCATGTGAGGAGTACCAGGCTCTTCGCCTCTAGAGTTACAGCCTGGCTGTGAACTTAATTCTGCAATAACGAATAGAGGATACATTTTTATTTCGAACAACATACTTGTACAGTAGCGGCCATAATTGTTAGTTCACTAAAAAAAATCATACTGAAAACTGTCGGTTCACTAAAAAAAATCGAACTAAAAGCATGCATCTCTTCTATCTGTCAATACCTCAGCGATAAATAAGTATAGGAGGCGAGAAGGCATGTGAGAAAGACCGACCTTATTTCCGTTTTTGACCAAATTTTGATTATCAGCTTCCATTTTTTGCATGCTTCAGGTAAGTGAATTTCTTAAAAATGAGACCAAGGACCTAATTAAGGATATACTGGATCTCGATTTTAAAATTTAATTTAGAGAAATTTCAATTACTTCCCTGAAGCTTGCAGAAAGTAAAAGTTGAGAAGACTTGTTTGAGAATAACTGTTTAAATTCTGGAATCAGTATTCTGTTCCATTATCAGAGTAAATATTGCCACAAGTTTTCCATCTAAGATTGCCTTTACTAATTTATTATCGCTCGACATTATATTTATATTTCAGGAGTTACTTCCAAAGATAAGAAATTATTTACTAAGTTCGCGAAAACTGACGTCACAATTTATATAATCTTGTAGGTTTGAGGGTTAGCTGACTATTACATGGAACATTTATGTACATTATTATCCAACATTCATAAATGAATACAATTTTATTGAAGATTTGAAAAAGAACGTATAAGTGGTTAAAATAGTGAAATAGAATATGATAATCAAACAACTGAAGTTTTTATGGCCAATGTCCTTACTCCCTATTAACAGGTGAAGAAAAGACCACACCAAAATTTAAAGATAAAAACGGTTTTCATTTTTAATAAAAATAGGTAGTTTCCAAAGTCAGATATTACATTTCAATACTGAATATATCTTCGTAAATTCTTATAATATAAGTTAATAGCATTCCTTTAGTATTCCTAATCATGCGCAATTGACTAAAACTATTATATTTTTCAAAATTCAATTATTGGTTTATCTGTAGAGAATCGCACTTTGCCACTACTATACTAAAATGTCGATTAATTGGGCGTTGGGGGCCTACAGGAACTTCCTCAATTTCGCCTTGGGTCAAGTCCGTCACCTTGCCGCTTTCAATGTTTATTTTCGCTCGGCATCTTCCTCTTCCGGCATGCGTTCCTTTGCAACTATAAATTCCCGTAAGAATACCACTCTTGTATATTGCAAAAACGTCACCATTAGATGTTGTTAATACCATTTGTTCTGAGAAAGGCATGGGACCATTAACATTTTTTCTTATATGAAGTACAACTCCCGAATCCGGATGGAAAGTGTATCTTCGGAATTCGAATCTTCGATGTGGATTGCTGTAGGGAATAAGCCGAATAAGTCCAACTTGTCCAAGTCCATATCCAAGTACCTTGTAATCAAAAGTCTTGTCAAGAGAATAACTGGTAGAAGGAAACCTGGATCTGACTTGTAGGGGTGACTCAAGATGCCTGACAGGAGACCTAGACCTGGCACGGGTAGGAGGTTCGGGCTGATCAGGAGAATGAGGTATGTGATGAGAGGCAGAAGAAGGAGGCCAACGACCTGGGCGGGGCGTATCAGGACAATCGCCTCTAGGGTTACAGCCAGGTGGTGAACCTAACTCTACAAGAAGGAGTAGATCATTCGTTTTTTGAAGAAAATATTCGTGCGATGGGATATGATCAGTCCTTAATAGGAATATTATTTTATTTAAATTTATTTTGTATATAATGTTCTGCTTCTAGACATACATGTGACTCAATTTTGAGAGATGGAGAAAGCAAATAAATCCGTATTAAGTAAATTTCTAATTCCGCGTTTGATATCCAAAGTATGTTTCATGTTCTTTAAAAACCTTTGGTGATTCTGGAAATTCTTAGATTTAGATTCTGTGAGGTTAATTCAAACGTGTGACACTTGGATGGTGATTTTTATGGGATGGTCAAGCATATCATTCTCCGATACATTGCACTATCAGCACGACGTGTACCATATGTGCACATCAATATCTCTTCGTGCACAGTTGGAAGCGTTCCATCTGTGCGCATGTGAAATTGAGATTGAATACGGATTAAATCGGAAAAATTGCTGTTTGTGGAAAGCCGAATGATGCGTTGCGAATAATTATAAATGTATTATATTATTATATTTACCAATAGAATGAGGAATAACTGGTAAGAGTAAGACCAGAGTACAAACGATCCTCATATTTTTCAATCAGATAAAAAACTATAGTCTCTGGAACTCCTAGGAATTCTGTTTCTTTATCTTCGTGAATAATGCTTCAAGCTTGTTCTTCTGAGGTTATCTTTCGCGATAATAATTTTACGATATTCTATTTATATTTCATTAGGCTGTTTGAAGGAGAAATATTATTTACTCAATTCCTTAGAACTGAGGTCGCAATTTATATAATCTTGCCTGTTCAACCTACGTTTTACAGAAAGCCAATACAAGATATGTTTACTTACTTTTATGAACCTAGAAGCAAAGAACCGATTGGAAATTTTTAATATGTCTCAAGCCTTAGCGAATCCACTATCTTCATTTTTTTTTTGAATTTTGCCAAAGATAGCTTGTGAAAGTTGCATAAGATAGCTGAGTAAGATTCCCGAATGTGTAGAAAATATTCCCAAAATTTGTTTGAAAAAGTTCCTTAAAAGTTTTTTAAGATGTTTCTTGGGGAAAATTCGAAAACTTGTGTAACTTGAGGTATCACGATTTTGAGTGAAATTCCCAAATGTACTTGTTTACATTTATTCTATGTGGGATCAGAATTCTAATCAGAAATGTTGGAACACTCAAATTTTTTCAATGAAAAATTGTCCGTATTGCAGTTTTTCTCAGTCTGCTTCAATCAGAAAAAAATTTGTATTTTTTTTGTGAAACTTCAGGAACTAAAATATACGCAAAACTTTATAAGAAATATTTTGTTGAAAAGTGAGGATAACGTGAACTTCACTAGTACCGACATTCTAAATAGTTTAAGTATTTCACTTCCAAATTTTTAATTATTTTCTGAATTGTATATTGTTTCTTGTATTCATTTCAAACCTTTCTCTCGTAAGATTCAATCCAAATTATGAGGATGTGTAATCGAAAATTTTTATTATTATTTCCAGCATTTGCAGTCGAACCTTTTTATTATTTTCTCCAGATTGAGTGGTAAAAACTCTTTATTACTTTCTTTAGGAGGCGCAGTCCAATTTTTGAGTTATTTTGAAAACAAAAGATTTGACATAATGTATTTTTAAATGTATTTTAGAGACCTGAAGTTTTCGCAAAGAACTTGATCTATGTGCAACTGTTCATCATGCAGTAGTCACTTTTTTTAAACACCTGAGAAGATTGAAACTGTCTAACTGACTTAGGTTCTACCCTCGTAAGAACTCTCAATATCCTGTCAATTTGAAAGGAATTTCAAGAAAAAAAGTTTGAAGTTAACACAATATATAATTTTTGTTTGAATAACAAATTTACAACTTTTTACAACAGCGATAATGTAAGACAAGTTTATTTTTACCTACATTTATCTGTTAAATTTATGACCTCCTAAATTAGAAAGGTTGAATTTTTAGGACAAAAATACATCTTTAAACTATTGAAATGGAAAATCGAAACATTTTCAAAATGTTTATTTGGATAAGCGATGTTTTGGTATGACCTTGGTACGCCATGTGAAAACTCATTTACTGTTTAAAATGCGGATAAAAGGTTACCGACTGGGATTTTCTCTGGATGACCTACCGGATTTTGATGAAATTCCACAATCAAAAATGAGTAACAGATCAAGTCATTTGAGTGAATGTGGAGCATGTGTGATTGCCATAACACCAATGATTGAAAAATTTTAAAACGGTGATAAGTTACCTGCACGAAAAAGGATTTTCATTCTGTCAACACCATCATCATTCTCTACCGTATGCTAACATTATCCTTTCTCTTGTGTTAAAAATGATACTGGACCTTCCAAAACCGAATTTGAGCATGAAAGTAAGAGCTGAAATTCTCTGCCTGGATAGGTTTTTTACTGCTGAGAATTTCAGTTGTTCTTCTGTCAAGGCTGATAAAACGTGATCTACAGATGAAATTATTGTTTTTTGCTCAAATCTCGAAGATCTAATTTCTTATGTAATTGAAAAGCGAGAAGCTGTTTGGGTTCGTTTGAAATTCGGTCTCGATGGCGGAGGTGGCTTTTTGAAGCTGTGCTTATCCATACAGTCTATAGTCGAGTCTGCAAGATCGAAAGGTACCCGTAAAAAATATGGGCAAGTAAGCACAAAGCGGTTTAAAGATTCTGGTGTTAAGAAGCTCTGCATCCTCGGACTTGGGCAGAACTGTCAGGAAAACTTTGACAACGTATCTAAATTATGGTCCAAGATTTACATTAATCGTTTTGGTGGAACTATCACAGCTGACTTGAAAATGAGTATCATTCTGGAGTCATGTCACACAGTAGTCTTTGCCCATACACAATGGTGTTATGTCAAAAAGAATACACTCCTCTAAGTTGGTGTTTTGAGAACTGTATACAGTATTCGGAAAAATTTTGAGGAATGGGACAAAGCAGGTTCAGTTCTATTGCAAGCTAAGAATCCAGGTAAGAGTTTGCCATGTCGAGAGGCAAGCAGTTCACGGTAATCCTGCATTTAACGGAAATGGGTGCAAAAAATTGTTACATCAAGTAGCCGAATTTTGTGACCAGAAGCAAAAGGGATTGGGATTTTCAGTGAACAGGCAGTGGAGTCCTTATTTTCTGGGTATTTACTTCTCTTCTGAGACTTGATGAAATGGCTACAACCCTACGCTTAATGATAGCTTCATTTTTTTGCTATTTGCTCCCTAAGAATTGTAACTAATCAAGAATCAAATATGCCAATGTGGTGCCGCTAAGAACGCTAGATTGTAACAGAGGATAGTTCACCGTAGCGGTTGCTTGACGGACAAAACAAATGAAGATCACGTAAAGGAAAACAGTTGACTATGAACGGAATTTCACGTTACACCCTAATAATAATAGAACGTGACAAATCTGTACCTAAATACCCTAAAATTTCACATTCGATGCACTTCTTTAAGGACGTTGGAACCATGCCCTAACCTCAAAATTGAATTGCCTGGTTTAAATCCATAAATACTAAAATTATATCATTGTTACATACTTAGCCTCTTGAATTAAAAATCTTGTAAAAAAACAACAAATTTTCAACCAAAGTGATGAATTTTCAACTAAAATGATGCATCATCAACTGGAATGAATTCTCGACTGGATAACTGGAATAAATTCAAACCAAAAATCTGAATTTAATAAAAAAAAGTTCAACTTTCTACCCAGTAGTGTTAATTTCAAACAAAAGACTTAATTTCCAACGATGACGCATATTAGAGTGGAATACTTTAATTTTCAACCAAATAGTTAAATCTTGATCAAAAAAAGATCAGTCCAACCGATGAATTTTTAAATCAAATAATGGTGATAATGACAGAACTATTTGCAAAAAGTTTTGAGTGAATGCTATGGCAAAAAACAAAAGAGAGATTATTTTATATCCAAAGATATATTCAGAGCATTGGTGAAACAAACTATTAAACTGTCGCAATTACACTGTGAAAAATTTCGGGAATTTTCCCCACTTTTTAGTGAGGGGAAATCCACATTCTTGTTGAGGAAAATCATTTTCCCAAAAATTTGGTGAAATTTCCCTAAAAGTCTTTACTATTCACTAAAAAATTGGGGAAAATTCCATGAAATTCAGGAAATTAAATAATACCTACCATTTTTGGGGAAATTTCCCTAAAGTTTTGGTAATTTATACAAATTTTTGGGAATATCCTCCACAATATGGGGAATCGATTGATTTATTATAATGAATCATTCAGAGTCTACTTTTTTTAGCAATTAAAAATATATAGAAAAAGTTATTTCTTGAAACGTCTCTTATTATATTTTTGGTTCAAAATTCATCTTTTTCATTCAAAATTTAATTATTGGTTTGAAAATACAACTTTTTTTATTAAACATCCGTCTTTGGATACGAAATTCATCTTTCTTGGTTAAAAATGATCATTTCGCGTTGAAATTTTAACTGTCGTCTAGAAAAGTCGTCTTTTTGTCTTCGAAATTCCACTGAAAATGTAACTATTCCATTTTTGGTTCAAAATTTATAGTTTTTAGTATAATATTCAAATATTTGGTTTAGAATTCACCTATTTTGTCAAAAATCTTTTTGATTGAAAATTTATCTATTTTGTTTGGTTGTTTTGGTTGTTTAGTTTTGGTTTGTTTGAAAATGCAACTGTTTTTGGTTGCAGTTTAATCTTTTTGACTCGAAATTTCGACCATCTGATTAGAAATTCAACTATTTGGATGAGAATTCATCTGTTTTATTGAAAATGCATCTCTATTGGTAGAAATTTTTTTTGTAGATCCGTTTCGTGAGAAATTCTTTTTTTTGTTTGTTTGAGAGTTCGACTACTTTATGCAAATCTAGTTTTTTTTAAAGATTTCAGATTTTAGTCGACATTTCAATTATTTCGGTGAAAATTATTTTTGTTGTTGAAAATTAATGGTTTCAACAGAAAATGTAACTATAAATAATATAAATAAATATATAAATGTAACTATTCCAAATTCCACGAAACGGATCTCTTAGTCATTGTTGTGAGTAAATTTAATTTCCGTATCAGAAGTTGAAAAAGAAAATATATTTTTCTTTATTTTCGGTATTTATGGAATTAATATACATTTCCAGGAACCGAACGCCCAAGATACGCAAGTACTAGGAATCCAATAACATGAATTTTTTTAACAAGAAGTTTAACTTCAAGTCAAATAATTGAAATTTCATTCAAGCATGATAAACTGCAGATACAAAATGATTTATTCTATATTAAATTTTGTTTCAGGGATGTCTTCATACGATGAGGATGTTTCCTGCCTGGTCGTCATAGAAAATGAAATAGTCTTGCGAACGAATTCTTTAATTCAGGGTATCCTGATGTTAATTCTAAGCTACTATATGTTTACGGCTACAATTAACCGACAAAGAAAGCTTCTTCATTAGAATTTATACAACGATAAGTCTCTTGATATAATACTAGATTTTAATAAATATTGACGTTTAAGGGTGTTTTTTTAAATTTCTGAGCAATAAATTTGAATGAATTTGGTGGTTAAAGCTTTATATCATGAATTTTTTATGACCTAATTGTTTCTCACTTTTTGTTACAGAATACTGTTGGACATCAATCTAGGAGAAGGACATAAGAGGGGCCGTAAAAATGGCAAGAATGATCGGGATCCGAAAGCAGGATCATTAGTTGACAACATTGTCGACATGATTTAGCATAGAGATTAAAAATATGATGATTATTATTATTACTGAAGTAAATGTTCAAATAGAATTTTAGTAAATTCAAATGTTCGATTCTTAATAAAGTCAACTTAGCTTGATTCACATTTGCTTATGCTTTTATAGACTTAAAAATTATATCCCTCGATTTTGAAATTTTAACAGTTATGATTATGTTCACATATAGTTTATTTGCAGAAGCAAGCTTGTAAGCTTAAAATATTAGTAATTATAAAGACGAGGGACCAACCTAAACTATTGTGCACATTTGTTTCTCACAGGGATCGTATTTCAAAAAAATAATTGTTTGCGTACATAATTTAAAAACGACCAACATAACTATCTTACTTCTTGGAATATAATAAAAAGTTTTGGAAAAGCTTATAAATAACTACTCGTAGTTCTCATTTAACCTCATTAATACTAATGAATATTAATTATTAAAATTTATTTAATATATTCCACAAATTTTGAGGAATTTTCCTTACTAAACTTTGGGGAAAATTCCCCAAAATGTAGGCATTATTACACAACAGCGTAGGGAATTTTCCCCATCAAATGTTGGGGAAAATTCACCACATTTTGGATAATGTTCCACACGAATGTTTGGGGAATACCTTGGTCCACGGTAGTATAACGAGGCTAGAATCGAGTGATTTCCGCTTACGCAGGAAGGTTTTCCGTAAGTAGAAACAGGGGAATCCTACAACTTTCTGTCCACGCGTTAGACGCGAGGGGAAATTCAAACTGATAAAATGTACGAGTAGTTGATTCAAGCTACAGTATTAGGTAGCGCATGTGCAGACTTTCACCTGAAAGTTGGTAGGTTAGATCAATGATGTTTTCTTCAGCTGCTTGGATCGTTGACACTTGAAACAGCGCAATGAATCTTAGCGCGGCACTCGCAGAAATACGGGAAACCCACTTGCAGCTATACGGAAATCCCACATCGTTTTATCCACAAGGTAGACGCGCGACACTTGCAGGAACAGGGAAAGAAATAAACGTGGGAGGATCCCCAGCGCGGGACTCGCAGGAACAGAGAATATGTGGGAATCTACATTACTGAGAGATGGTAATTAGCTAGTGTCAATAACTTAGGTTGGAAGGGAACTTTGCTTGTTCGTTAAATATGGAGGCCGTGGTCCTGTTGCTGAACTAGTCTTACATAAGCACCGTTTAGTAAAGTGTCCTGGCGGACTGAAGTTGTCAACCTGTAGGACCTCTGCCTCACGTGGACTATTTCCGAAAAATGTTTCAACTTACACCAAGGTCATGTTGTAACAAAGTTACAAGAACCCCACAACCGTACGACCCTGTGCGTCTAGGACCAGGAGTGGGGAGAGTATCACTTCCTGGTTCTAGTACCCAAATCCTGAACCTCGAGGGTCAGTCTCGCTAGTATTGTGCCACGTGCCTCGTCATCGTGAGGTCCCTACCCCGAAAATTCCCCGTCGATACGAAACAATCCAGAAGAAAGCTATTGTCATCTTCAGCAACCTCATCTCCGAGAGCTACCATTATCTGCTCCAGAACCTTGGCTTTGCCGCCCGAGTTCACTCAACAACTTTCACCCGATCTTGGCTTCGCCGCCCGGCTCGGGCTTAGACATTACCGATTGGCTGAAACGACCTGTAAGTTGGTGCAATAAAACCATTTTATATTTAAATTTACTTCATCATTGACTATACCCGCTTCTCGACGTCCCAAATCCTTCCCATCCCTTTAATTTGCGAGATCCCTCACAAATTTGGCGCCCTCCTTAAAAAAAAAAAAAAACCCACAATTCCCTCCAAAAATCTTCCTAGTCGAGAACGAAGTCAAAAAATGATGAATTTGAAAAAATAGAGTATTGCATGTATGCCATTAGAAAATTTTTTCTTATCCTTTCTAAATTTTATGAAATTTTGGTGTTGAAATTTTGAAAGATTGTTGTAGGAAGGTGTTTGATGAAAAATGATTTTTTAAAAAAAGTGCGGGTAGAAATATATTTAGCTCGAAAAAGTGCGGGTAGACTGTTATAAATGTCCGTTAAAAAATAGTTGGTATACTTCGCGTGCTCGCAAGCTCTGCCACCTTCAACAAAATAAAAAAATTACCCTGATAACAAAACGCCTTGTGTGGATTCCATGTAGCTGGATTGCACAAGTGAGGGGTCTAAAAAGAAAAAACTAAATTAAAAAGAACAATTTTCAGGTAGAAAAAGAAGAAAAGGGAATATTAAAAAATAAAAGAAACAGTGGAGTTTAATAGTAGGAGAAAACTAGACAAATTTTGAAGAAAAAGAACGAAAGTTAGAAAAAGAAAGCGGCGTCAGTTACAAAATTTGGCGCGCGAAATCACCGTTCGAGTGACGTAAGCCAAACAACCCCAAGCATTCCCGCCCTCAGTGGATACTTCCGCTACGTGGTTAGGCCACGCGCAACCCCGCAGTAGTAAAAACCGAGACGCTCACCTGAGTGAACGTGCCGGTTTTTAATCAGCCATAGAAACCCCTGAGCTAGGCCGAATAGAGTAGAAAGTAAAAACGAATGCAATTGAGATCGGGAAAAATAAAAATTATTCCAAAAATGGCAAACCCGGTAGAAGAGGTCAGAGATAATAGGGAAAACGATAGGATACCAGAAATTATAAGTGAAGAAAATAATGCACAAGCAAGTGTGAATAGTTTAGAAAACGATAATATTGAGAATCAATCGGTCGAAAACGACGACAGAACGGAAAATTTAGCAAGAAACCAAAATTTTGAATCAGTAACGGTTAGAGGAGAATTAGCTTGGGGGATGGTACAACCAAATCAAAACACAGGTGCAATCCCAAGAACTCAAAGACAAACACAGACGCATACAGAAAGTACGCCAAACCCACATCGACATAACAGCGGTAACCAGCAAATACAAGCATTTGGTTTACTGTCTCCCAATACCGAGAATACGTTAGGTAATTGGAGAATAGAAAATGAAAACAGTAGCACGTTCGAAAGTCAGGAGTTAGAAAGAAATAGAATAGATAGCGAAATAGAAACAAAGAGAAAAGAACTCGAAAAGTTAGAAAGAGATAGAAGACGGTTAGAGTTGAGTAGTCTAGAAAGAGATGAAATACTTAGAAAAGAAAGAAATGAAATAATCAGCAAAGAAAGAGAGAGGATAGATAGAGAAAGAGCACAGAAAGCAAGAACAAGCCGCGAACGATTACGAATAGAGATAGAAAGGCAGGAGAAAGAAAAGGAAAAAATAAATAATCAAACTTTTGAAATTGATTCATTTGTAGAAAATAACATTGAATTTTGGAATGGTGCAGAAGAATTAATCAATTTTGAAGAAAATAAAAGCGATAAAATTAAAATAAAAGAACTTTCGGAAGAGATTAAAAACTTGAATGATAAAATGGATCGAATTCTAAATTCAACGCAAAATTTAGCGACTCAGAATAAAATACGTAATAATACTGTTCGTTTTGAAGAAACAGAATTAAATTTTAATGAGCAAAGACACGCATTAGCAGATACAAGTAAAAGGATAATAAATAATAGAAGTAGCGGTCAAGGGGACAGATACTCGTTAACAAGACCGGTGCAAAGGCAATCAATTGTAAGAAGATCAAACTTGCCTCAATTTGAAACAGACAGGCAAAGTAGAATGGATAGAATTAGAGAGAGCGATAGGGAAAGGGAAGAAATGAATGAAAACAATGCGAATGAAATTCAAGCAACCCTTTTTCCATTTGGAATGATTCAAACGCCATTCCAAATAATGTCTAACTGGCCTATAAAATTTAAAAATAATACAGAAAACAGTCCAACTTATTTTTTGAATAGTTTACTTAGATTTAAACGAGGGTATAAAATTAGTGAAACAGATATTTTAGAAAACTTAGATGCTATTTTTGAAGAAGAAGCTTTAAGTTGGTTTCAGGTAAATAGGGATAATTGGCAACATTTAGACCATTTCATTGAAGATTTTAAAGATGCATACTTAAACGAAAGATATACAGAAATAATTAAGAATAAAATAAAATTTTGCAATCAGAAAAAAGAACAAGATATTCATACTTTTATAACGGAAATTAAACAATTATTCGAAAAATTAATGCCACGACCAAGCCTAGAATGGCAATTAAGGAAAGCATATGAAAATTTGAGAATTGAGTATAAAGTTTATATTGCTAGAAATGCTTTTTCAAATTTTTCAGAATTAGAAATTTTAGGACGTGAATGGGAAACAGAATTGGCAAAATCCAAAATTAGAGGTCAACAACTAAGTATTTTAGACAAAGATGATATTAAAAATGATAAGAACACAAAAAATACAGGAAATGAAGAAAATCAAAATAAATACAAAAACGATAATCAAAATAAAGATCAAAAACAACATTATGAACAAAATCATCAAAAACAGTTTAGACCGACTTATCCAAACCAACAAAACAAACCACAATTCCAACCGAGATTTCCAAATGGAAATCCCAGATTTTTTAATCCAAGATTTAAAAATAATAATAATTATCAAAATAATCTAGGATTCCAAAAAAATTCGCGATATAATAATAATTATAATAGCTTCAGAAATCAGAACCCAGCTGGACAATTATTAAATGCGATTAATCAGCTGTTAGGAAACACACAGACACAACAAACAAATAAGTCTCCGCAATTACCAGCGCTTTTATATAACGCGGAAGAGAATAATAATAAATCAGAAGACAAGAAAGATAATAAAGGACAAAATAAAAATACAAAAAATTCAAATTTTGAAAATATTAGGGATAATAAAAAAGGTGAAATGAATCCAAGTCGACAGGAGTTCATAGATCCAAATTCAGTAAATCAAAATTCAAACTATAGATCACGAGAACCCATTGCATGCTTCAATTGCGGGAAAGTAGGCCACTTTCGACGTGATTGTTGGTATAATATAGATCAGGGAAACGCAAGCGGTGGTTATTAAAGACGGATAATAATCAACGAAATCAGAGACCGTCAGAATTACTTGACACAGACACAAACGACTCGGACGAAACAAGATTTCACATTATGATAGATTTCAAAGATCATGAATTCAGTGTGTTAGTTGACACCGGTGCAACTCACTCATACATAGGTGAAAAATTTATAAAAACAATAAAAGACTTAGATTATGAAATTAAAAAACCGAAAAATGATACACTAATGGTCGCAAATGGCCAAACATTAAAAATTATAGGACAAGTTTTAATCCCAATCAAAGTAGGTCATACGGAAAAATACTTACTATTTAGACTGGTACCAAAATTAAGATCGATAGGAATAATAGGAACCGATATGATAGAAAAATTGGGCTTGAAAATGGATTACGAGGATAAGATTTGGTGGTTACCAGAATTACCAAACATTAAATATGCGATGCAATCAAATGTTAGTAAAATGCAGCAACCGGTAATAAACGATACAGAGGAAAATAGAAATAGAGATAATAAGGAAATTAAATTAAAGTTCGGAACTAAGATTAGCTTGAGAAACCAAGTGCGGGAGAAAGAGACAGATTTGCTACCGTGCAAAGTCTCTTCTCCCGTGTCGCCATACACCCCACCCCAATCCCTCCTTACAGGTGATGCACGAGACTCGATCCCGCCAGCACCCCAGCCGGCAGAGTGTACGGGGGCATGCAGCCCCACACCCTAAACCCTACAATGCGAGCGACGCAACACTGGCACGAGCCAGCGTGGGCGTCGATAGATTAGATAAGCAGGCTAGTCAAAATAAAGAGAGAGTAGGCAAGAAAACAAACAAGGATAGGCAGAAAATAAAGACAGAGAGTAAAATAAATACGACTTTAGATACGAGAAATAAAGATAGAAAATTAGAAAAGGAATTTAAAGGCCCATTAGAATTGAATAAAGAGAAAAAGGAGTCGGAATTGAAAACAGTTATCGATAAAACTGAGGAAAAAAATGATTCGATAGTAGAAAAATTATTCACAATTAGAAAAAGTAATTGGTATAATTTTAAAAATAATGCGGTAATAAATAACAATATTACACGCGCAAAAGTAGAAAGGAAGAAAAATTTAGAATTTTGCGAGGAAATTTCTGAAGGAATAGTAGAATTAAATGAAGCACAGCAAGTGCAATTAGAAAACTTGATTAGAAGAAAAATAATAGATCAGGGAACAGAATTAAAAAAGACACATTTAACTAGCCATAAAATAGATGTTCAGGGACATGAGCCAATTAAACAAAAATATTACTATGTATCACCAAAAATTAGAGAATTTATGCATGAAGAAGTAGATAGACTTCTAGAAGAGAAAATTATAGAACCTTCTAATAGTGAGTGGTCGAACCCTATTGTAATGATAAAAAAGCCTAACGGAAAATACAGATTTTGTTTAGATTTTAGAAAAGTAAATAAAATAACCAAGAAGGACTTGTACCCAATTCCTATAATGTCAGAAATTTTAGACACATTGCGGTCGGCAAAGTACATGTCCAAAATTGATCTTCGGTCAGCATATCACCAGATACCGCTAGACGAAGCATCAAAACCAATTACAGCTTTTATTGTTCCGGGCAAAGGAATGTATCAGTTTAAGAGAATGCCATTTGGATTAACAAATGCTCCTGCTACATTCCAGCGCCTGATGGACAAAATAATAACACCGGAATTAAAGCCGCATGTATTTTGTTATCTCGATGACATAATTATAGTTTCAAAAAATTTTGAAGAACATTTGAAGTATTTGGAAATTGTATTAGATAAAATTAAAAATGCGGGTTTAACAATTGGATTGGAAAAATGTGAATTTGGTTGTTCCGAAATAAAGTATTTAGGATTTAAAGTTAATGAAAAAGGCTTACAAGTAGATGAAGATAAAATTGAACCTGTTTTAAATTTCCCAAGACCAAAGACAGTTAAACAAATTCAGAGATTGATAGGAATGGCTTCATGGTACAGAAAATTTATTCCGAAATTTTCAGAAATAATAGAACCTCTGCAAAAACTATTAAAAAAGGAAGAAAAGTGGGAATGGACTGAAAAACAGGAACTGGCATTTACGACAATTAAACATCTACTAACGACAGCACCAATTCTAGCCTGCCCTGATTTTGGAAGTGCATTTCAGCTCGAAACCGATGCTAGCGATACAGGTTTAGGAGCCGTATTGACACAAAATATTAACGGTGAAAATTTTGTGATAGCATTTGCAAGTAGAGGTCTTAATGGGGCAGAACGTAAATACTCTGCTTCGGAAAAAGAGTGTTTAGCAGTAGTCTGGGCAATAAGGAAATTTAGACCGTATCTAGAGGGTTATTCGTTCAAAGTCATCACAGATCACATTGCCTTAAAATGGCTTCATAACTTAAAAAATCCAACAGGTAGATTAGCACGATGGGCTTTAGAATTGTTAGAGTATGATTATGAAATAATGTACAGAAAGGGAAGTTTAAACCATGTCCCAGATGCGTTATCAAGGTCCAATGAAAATGAAATAAAATTTTCAAGTATATTAGCCAGTATAGTAGAAACCGAGGATAAAGATTTTAAAGAAATTGAAGATAATTGGTATAAAAATAAAATGATACAAGTTAAAAATAAACCAGAAGAAAATCCAAACTGGAGAATACGTGATAGTCAGTTATATTTTTATAGACCCGACCCTTTGAAATCAAGCTTGAATTTCGATAGCAACCCGTGGAAATTAATGATTCCAAAAGAATTACGAGAACAAGTTTTAATTGAGAATCATGACAATAAACAAGCAGGTCATTTAGGGATGGAAAAAACTTACGCAAAAATTTCCGAAAATTATTTTTGGCCTGGAATGTATTCTGAAACATTAAAATACGTAAAAGAATGTGATATTTGCCAAAGAATCAAACCGAAAGTAAATAATCAGATGGGTTTAATGGGAAAAAGAATAATTGAAGAACCGTGGACAGTGGTAGCATCTGATATGATGGGTCCGCTACCAATGACAAAGTCAAGAAATCAATATATTCTAGTTTTCGTTGATATGTTTACAAAATGGGTGGACATAATTCCAGTTAAAAATAAATTAGCATCAACAATTGAAAAAGAATTCCATAAGCGTATAATTTCAAAATGGGGAACACCTAGAATTTTGTTTACAGATAACGGCAAAGAATACATAAATAAGTCGATAATTAATTTAACTAAAACTTTCGGAATTAGGCATTCAAAAACTCCTAAATATCATGCGCAAGCTAACCCAACTGAGAGATGTAACAGATCAATTAAAACGGCAATAAAAGCATACTTGGAAAAGGATCATAAGTTATGGGATGAAAATTTAGATGATTTGCAATTTGCGTTAAATACGAGTAAACATTCCTCAACAGGGTTCACACCAGCTTTCTTGAATTTAGGTAGAGAACTCCAACCAATTCAAGCATTGACTAAAGATTTAGATAGTAAAAGCGAAATTGAATTTCAAGAGTCCGAAAAATGGGCGGATAGAATGAAAAAATTAAAAATAATCAGAGAAGAAGTAGTTAAAAATTTAGATACTGCAAACGAAACACAATCTAGATATTACAATCTCAGACGTAGACCGATAAGTTTCGAAATTGGTGAACAAATTCTAAAAAGCGATAAAACATTATCAAATAAGGGGGAAGGAATAGCGAAAAAATTGAATAAAAATTTTGAAGGACCATTTTTCATTAAAGCAAAGATTTCACCAACAATTTACGAAATAAAGACAAAGAATGGTAAGTCATTAGGTAATTGGAACGTTAAAGATATAAAAAAATTCAATATTAGGAAATAAATTTTGATTCTAATTTTCTTTTAAATGGCATGCATGTAAATGATTTGATTTTACACCACTGATAACGACAAAGATTGACACAAACACATACATCCAAAAAACCAGACAAAACAAAAAAACATTTAATTTCAGAACAATGAACTCAAAATTGGCCGTAAAGTGCACAAATTGCCGTGCAGAGCTGCTGGGACGGGAAGCCCTAGTAAACCACGTCTGCAAACCATGGTGGCAAATAGGCCAACCTCCACTCACGGAAACGGAAGAGGAAAGGAAGAGTAGAAGGAGTGAAGAAGATAGAATTAAAAAGGAAAAAATAGAAAGAGAAATGCAAGAAGAAATTAAAAAAATCAGGGAAGCAGAATTGAAAAAAATAGCAAGAGGAGACAGAGAAGAAGGACGAGAAATCGACAACGCAAGGGCAAGACACGACCAGAAAAAACACAACGACAGGATAAAGAGAATGGTAGACATCGAAAGACTAAAATAC
>CAKNXH010001628.1:84375-127337 GCA_932178445.1 Andricus quercusramuli
AGTTTGAGGATTGTAGGTTTATGGGCTTGAGGGATTTATGTTTGTGGGTTTGGAGGTTTGAGGATTGTGGGTTTGAGGTATATTTTTTATGGGTTATAGGTTTGAGGTTTGTGCGTTTGAGGTTTGTGGGTTTGAGGTTTGAGGGTTTGTGCGTTGGAGGTTTGTGGGTTTGCTGTTTGTGGGCTTGTGGAGTTTTGGTTTTTGGTTCATGTGTTTGTGGTTTGTGGGTTTGGGATTTTAGGTTTATGGATTTATGAGTTTGAGGATTGTAGGTTTATGTGCTTGAGGGATTTATGTTTGTGTATTTGAGGTTTGTGCGTTTGAGGTTTGTGGGTTTACGGGTTTGGAGGTTTGTGGGTTTTAGGTTTGCGGGTTTGAGGTATATTTTTTGTGGGTTCAAGGTTTGAGGTTTGTGCGTTTGAGATTTGTGGGTTTGCGGGTTTGGGGGTTTGAGGTTCGTGGGTTTGAAGTTCGTGGGTTTGAGGTTTATGAGTTTGAGGTTTGTGTGTAAAGATATTATCGATTTGATGGGTTTAAAAGTTTCGAAATTTCATGATTCAGCTAACTTGGCAAGTTCATATTTTTTTAGGTTAGTTTGTTGCAGAAAACTAAAAAAGTAGCAGTCCTACATGAAATTATAATTCTTTACGAGTATTTCTTAAAAAAATTTATTAGAATCGGTCAAAAATTGAGCAGTCAACAGAATTTTGAAAAAAAAATTGTAAAAAAACTCACTGTGCGACGATTGCCGACGGTAGTGTAGAATCGTCTATAAATGGAATAAAATAATCTCGAATTAAAATTTCGAAATTCCAAACATGATTATCAGTTATTTAAAGGACCTTTGACCAAAATTTCTCGAATTTTGCATCATTCGGTTTATCATCCGCTCCGTCTTCAAAAAAAAAAAAATGTATTGCCTTTTATCACAGTTCAAACAATAGTTGCATTATATAAATACCAACACACAAATCTTTCTACAATTCTACGTAAAAAGTTTTTCTATTTTAATACATGGAACTCACACTTTGAGAAATTTGCAGGGAATCTTATTAACCTATTTAAGATCTGGTGAGGGAAACCAAGATTGATTTCCGAAATGTAATCGATTCGTTTTTTCTTCTTTAAATAAATTTAAACTGTGAGTCTGGAAGTTGTCGCATTTATTAGGTTCCTTTACCTAAATTTATTAATTATTCAATTTTCTCAGACGTAAAAAAATAAAATTGTATTCTCCTTTTACAATAAATAAAATTAGTGTAGATAGAAGCCTTCTTATTTATTTAATTAAATTCATAATTTTTTACAGTTCTTAATAATACCTGTCGATTTTGACCAATTTCATAATATTATTCAAAAGACCAACAAAATTCTTAGAAGATAAGAAAGGTATTTTATTTTTTATAATAATAGGTTGTTTTAAAAGTCGGAAAATACATTTCCATAATAAATATATCTTACTAAATCTACGTTCCTATAGATTAATACAATCTTTGCACTTTTCCAGTAACTTGCATATAATGGTACGGTCTTAATTTTGTTAACGATGTCGATTGGAAAAGCTCTGACGTCCAAGATGTTGGATTTTTTCACCAGTGATAGCTTAGGTATAACTTTCGCTCATGCGCAATTTGCTAAAAGTTTCATATTTTTTTTAAATTTAATTATTGGTTCATCTGTAGAGAATCGTAGCGTGAAACTACTACGCTAAAAGACGAATTTATTGTGCGACCGCGGCCTACTGGAACTTCCCGAATTTCTTCTGTGGTCAAGTCCGCAATCGCGCCGCTTCCTATGTTGATTTTCACCCGGATCCTCGTTCCTTTGGCGTGATACATTCCCCTAAGGATAACACTAGAATCCAATATTGCAAGAACGTCACCAGTAGATGTTGTTAATACAATTTGTTCTGGGATTGGCATGGGCATTTTTTCACTCAGTTGAAGTGGTAAATCGGGATGAAAAATGTATCTTCGAAACTCAAATCGCTGTTGCGGATTTGCATAGGGAATAAGCCGAATAAGTCCAAGTTGTCCAGGCCCATATCCCAGTACGCGAAAAACGGGATGCCTGGCAAGATTAGGCCTATCAAGAGCAGGCCTGGCAGCTGGAGACCTAGGTCTGGCAGCCGGAGACCTAGGTCTGGCAACCGGAGACCTAGGGCTGGCAGCCGAAGACCTAGGTCTGGCAACCGGGGACCTAGGACTGGCAAACGGAGACCTGGACCTGGCACGTAGAGGAGGCTCGGTCTCGGCAGGAGAATGAGGTACGCGACGAGAAGAAGATGAAGGCCGGAAAAGACCCGGGCGGGGAGTATCAGGACAATCGACATTGGGGATACGGACAGACTGTGAACCTAATCCTGCAAGAAGAAATAGTGTATTAGTGTTTTATTAGGCATACTAAACCTAATGCTAACTTCTCACTGCGAATATAGCCTCAATTTCAGGTACTTTATTTAATTAAAGAAATTTCTCGCTCTCATAGGGTCTAAACTTGAACGTGTACAAATTGTGTAAACAAATTGAGTATAAATTGAGGATTAAATTTGCACTCTGATCAAACAAAGAAAAAGTTTGGAAAAAATAGCAATTGGGATAGAAACTGGTTCTAAAATAGACTATTTGTGAGATCATATTAGAACGCCCAAGAAAGGATCCCAGATAAAAATGAATGCCTAGTTTTTACTGTGTGTTTCTTGCGGAAAGCTGAGATATATTTTAAAAGTAATCATAGACGTATTATATTATTATAATTACCAATATAATTAAGAATAACTGCTGAGAATAAGACCAGAGTACAGAAGATCCTCATCGTTTAGAATTAGATAAAAAACTATATCTAAAAGAGTAACTAATACGCATTCAGTATCTTCATGAGAGTAAATATTGTCTCAACATTAGCCAAGTGCCATTGTATTTCTAGATTATTCTTGTATTGTATTGTTTTCTTGATTATTCTTGTCATTAGATTGTTTCAAGGAGAAAAATCATTTACGCAGTTCTTTAAAATTGACGTCACCGTTCATATAATCGTGTGTATACGTATATGCATATTCTTTTATATGAAATCATTATTATTCCTTCATATTATTTTCGGTAGTGACACACGTTTTTGTTTAAATAAAGACAATAATAAAATTTCCTTGACGCCAAAAGGGCTACAACGATATAAAAAAAAGGTGAAGCGTATTATGTGCACGACCCCTCTTGTATATTTGAAAATTTTCTCGATTCTGCACCCAGTAAAAAGAAACTAATTGGGGCGATTTGCGGCGAATTAACATTTTGGATGTCTCCCGAATTCTGCTTCATGATTCGTTTAAACGAATTGAGCCAGCGCAAATAGAATGCGTTTCAACACGTTCTAATTAGTGGTCAAGGTCATTTCGAGAAAAAAAAAATAAATAAAAATTGCAAGCCTCGTGACTGGACCCCAAGTGTGTAAGTCCAGAGAGCGACCACTGAGCTGTAGGACTCATTGTATATCATTGCATATCAGTATTCGCGCTGACGAATTCGCGCGAATTAGAGCTTGACTTTGAATCTCGCGAATTAAAATTAATTGGCTGACGCTGCAATTAATTCTTGGTGACGCATTCAAATGAATAAGGTCCCCTGAAAAATGTTCTTCGGAATCGGACGATCAGCAGATTTAAAGAAAAAATTACTTATTTCCGAATTTACAGGAAGTTAGGACCTGCTCCACTTCGAGGTTGTCGCAAAGCGAGATTTCACGGAGGCTCTAGCAAATTCATCTCAATTCGCTTCGATTAGTTTCTTTTTACTGGGCAATTAATTTCTAAATAAATACATCTTTACTTAATCGTATCGCATGTATTCGTCAATGCTTGGCTATGTCAAAAACGTTTTTATTTGTAAGAGTCCCCTTATCTTTACCTTTATTTAACTATCTAACCGTTTAGTTTTGAGTGCGTCCGTTTTTGGGACCGTTTAAACGAAGATTCGTCCCCAGGGTACTACGGTGGGACTGAGGTCCTATGGTATACTCCTTCCTAGCTATTTCGGCCCGTCCCTCCACACACGATGCGTTAGCGCAATTTCATGGCGACCCAATCACCCCCAAAAACTAAAAAAAAACGTAGAAGGAAACACGCTACACTGAGTGAACGGCGTGAACGAAGGTGAGGAAACAACTGACCAGGTAAACGTCTTAAATATGCTACCCCTCCTCCTTCAAAGGGTGAACACTGCAAAAGGCATAAAAGAGCCAAACAAAACTGCGCCCGAAAAATGACGCCGCCATAAGGCCGGCAGGAAGCACCGCTGAGGAGCAGTCCTCATAAGAACCGCAGAGGGAGGATCCTATGCAGAGGTTCTACGGAACATCAGATCGAAATGTAAACCAGAGGAAACTTACATCAAGACTGAAATCAAGTCGATCCGCCGTGCACGGAATGGAGACGTCTAATAAGAACTCTGTAAGCAAAAGAAGCACAAAAAGGCCTTCAGCGAAGACCTAAAGACGAATTTGGGAGATATGGGTACCATGAGGAATCTGGTACCAAGAGTCACGCTTGATTCCATGGATCTCGATAGTCTTACCACAAAGGAAGACATCGAAGATAAATTAAGGCGAGACCTCGATGCATAAGTGGATGAGGCGAAAGTCTCAATCAAATTTAACAGCAGAGAACAGGTCCTGGCCATTGTTCAGATAAACGAACAAGAAGCCAGCGTATCGTTTGGTGCCTCACGCATAAAAGTTGGATGGAATAACAGTACAATCAGGATCCCCGCTTCTATAATTCTTCAATTTATGAGAATTTGGAGAGCAGGAGTCGCCCACTCGGTAAGATATTCTTTCTACCTGCAGTAAATGTTGTCTCTCACTCAATGAGAGCTAAACTTAGGATTCGTTTTTCGTCGGTTTTGGGGATTCCTTTAGCTTCCAGCCTCATCTTAGCACGGACCTGAACAACTATCGTCTGTCGTTAAATGATTAGTCGCTGATTTGTCTCCGTGGCCCTGCTGATATACTTTGTGATCTTTAATGGAAAATTGACATTTTTCATATATTTCGTGTTCTTTTATGTTAGTTGGTTAGTTGTCATGTGGGAAGGGGGTCCGTGAGGTCCCTTTAGCGATCAAGCTATAAAGCCCATTGTGCCACACCCGTGTTTATTCTCAAGACGGTACTCCGAATCCGGCCATCTTCGCCAAGTGTTTTTGGATCTCGGGGGGGGTTTTGTTGTTACCAAAGTTCTGAGAATATACCTCTCACGTGCCAGGCGTACCGAACGAACGATAAATGACGTCCAACTTTGTAACAGACAAAGTGATCCTCAACCACTCTGCGATTCCACCGAAATAAGGGTAAAAGTTAGGAGAGTGACGACAAATTGTCTGAAAATTTAATTTAAATGAAACATTTTCCGTTCAAACAATGACAGATTCCACAAAATGCTAATAAGAAAATGGCTCATTTTGTTCAACACAGGGATAACAAATACAGTCAAACTCGAAGATAGTCGCGGTTTTGAAGCTGACGGTGGCCCTGACTTAACTTACCAGGGCTCGGAACTGCTCAAGGTTTGAAAAATAGTAAAATAGTAATCATACTTTTCTAAAAAAAGTAACCGAAAAGGAACAAAATGTGGAAAAAAAGTAACCAAAAAGAAAGATTTTTCACCAAAAAAGACGAAGATTCCACCAAAATAATGAATCTAAAAAAAAAATGTATGTTCAAGAAAGTAGTTCAGCTTTTAATAAAATTGTTGAATTTTCTGACTAAAAAAGATGAACTGTTAACAAAAAATGTAATAGTTCATATAATAACCAGAAAAGATTTTAATTTATTATAAAAAACAGAATTCATTAAAAAAGACAATTTTACAACAAAAAAGGTTATTTTTCAACCAAATTGTTGAGTTTTTAAGCCAAAAAGGCTAACTTTTGAAAAACAGTTGAGTTTTTAACTAGTGAATATGGCTTTTTGACAAAAAAGTTATCTGTCAACCAAATAGTGGATTTTTCTACAAAAACAGGGGAATCTTCAACCGAAAAAGACGAATTTTCAACAAAATAAGTACATTTCTAACAGGGTGTCCAGTGATTCTTATAAAGATAATTCAAGGTCTTTTCCAGTCAAGTATTTAAAATCTTTGTGAAATCTTCAAAAGTCTTTTCGAATGTTAAAAAATTGTTGAAAAGTCTTTGAAATCTTGGTGAAATTTGTTGAAATCATTATGAAATCTATGAAATATTTCTGAAATTATTCTTTGTTTGTGAAATCATTTCGTGGGTGTGGTGGACCCACACTGGTAGTATTTATCCACCTAGAAACACTACCCGAATCGGGTAGTGAGGCAATGAATTTTCGAGTTCGAAATGCTAATCAATTTTTTTTTTTTTTTTGTGAAATCATTTGTGTTCGTTTCAAATCATTGAAATCTTTTCAAATCTTCTCAAATTTGTGGAAACCTTTTAAAATCGTTTGAAATGTTTGAAATGTTACGAAATTTTGTGTCTTTTGTTGAAATTCTTTAAATATTTTTAAATCCTCATGAATTCTTTAGAATATTTGTGAAATCTTTCTGAAATCTTTTTTATTCGTTTGAAATCATTGGAATATTTTAAACTCTTTGTGAAATCTTTTGAAATCTTCTAAAAAAATTGGAAATAGTTTAAAATCTTTTTAATGGTTTGAAATGTTTGAAATTGTGGAAATATTTTGAAACCCTCATGAATTCCTTGAAAGATTTGTGGATTATTTTGAAATCTTCTTAAAAAAATTGAAATCTGGTGTACTCTACCGTTCTTGAAATATTTGTCATTCTTGTATTTTTTAAAAATATTTAATAAATTTTGTATAAAATCTTTGAAATATTTGTTAAATCTTTCGTATTTGTCTGAAATCATTAAAATATTTGAAATCTTCGTGAAATCTTTTGAAATCTTCAAAAAAATCGAAATCTTTGAAATATTTGTTAAATCTTACGTATTTGTTTGAATTCATTAAAATATTTGAAATCTTTGTGCAATCTTTTGAGATCTTCTAAAAAAAATTGAAATTTTTTGAAATCCTCATGAATTCTTTGAAATATTTGTGGATTCTTTTGAAATCTTCTTGAAAAAATTGAGATCTTGTGTACTGTACCCTTCTTGAAATTTCTGAAATTCTTGTATTTTTCTGAAATCTTTAATACACTTTGTATGAAATCTTTGAAACATTTGTAAAATCTTTCTAAAATCTTTATATTCATTTTAAATCATTTTAAATATTTAAAATCTTTGTGAAATCTTTTGGAATCTTATAAAAACTGTTGAAGTCGTTTAAAACCTTCGAAATGTTTCGAAATCTTTTAAAATCCTTATTCATTTTTTGAAATATTTGTGAAATCTTTTCAAATCTTCTAAAAAAACTTGAAATCGTTTAAAATCTTTGAAATTTTTTTAAATCTTTGAAATCTGGTGTACTGTACACCTTTTTCAAATCTTTGAAATTCTTGTATTTTTTAAAAATATTTAATAAATTTTGTATAAAATCTTTGAAATATTTGTTAAATGTTTCGTATTTGTTTGAAATCATTAAAATATTTTGAATCTTTGTGAAATCTTTTAAAAAAATGGAAATCGTTTGAAATCTTTGAAATTTTTTTGAAATCTTTAAAATCTGGTTTGTACCTTTCTGAAATCTTTGAAATTATTTAAAATCTTTATGAGATTTGTATGAAATTATCGAAAAATTTGTGAAATTTTCCTGAATCCTTTTGTATTAATTTGAAATCATTCAAATATTTGAAATCTTTGTGAAATCTTATAAATAAATTTGAACTGGTTTCAAATCTTTGAAATGTTTCGAAATATTAGAAATGTGGTTTACTATACCCTCTTTAAAATCGTTACAATCTTTGTAAAATGTTTGGAAATATTTATGAAATCTTTCTTAAATTTTATTTGTGTGAAACCTTTCGTATTCGTTGAAATCATTGCATTATTTCAAATCATATATGGCCATGGCCCATTTCAATTCTGAAACTGAATTAATATCGAAATTTTCAACTAATAATTTTTTATAATTTGTAAAAGATTTTAATTACTCTTCGCATTTCAATAAAATAACTGTTTTGCGAGAAAAAAAAAATCAAATTCAAGGTTCTCGTGAAAAATAACAGGAGGTCCAGATACTCTCTCGCTTTTGTGATGACGGTTGTTCTGTCAAATAAAATGCTATGTCCTGTTTCGATATCATGCTCAGCTCCTGCTGATCGCGTGAAATGTTTTAGCCTGACTTTACTCTCATGTTCTGTTATACGTTGGCTCACCGCTCTCCCGGTTTCTACAATATAGACTTCGCCACAAGAACAAGGGATTTTATATACCCCTGGATCACTGAAAGGTTTCTTTTTATCTTTAGGGTTGTTTAGAAGTGGTCCTATTTTCGCAGGTGGCTTAAATATAGTTTGGATGTTGTGTTTGCTGAGAATTCTTCCTCCTATTTGTTCTGTGATACCTTGATACCTTGATACCTTGATACTTTATATCAATTTTTTATCATAAATTTTCGGAGAAAATTGAATGCAGATCTCGGAAAGGTTTGGAAAGAAATGAGTACTCTTGGATAGCTTCGGGAAGAACTTTATATCAGAAATTTCTACTAGGGTAACACCTGCGCTTATAGCAATAGCCAACTGGAGAATTTTTTTCTCGGAAAGCGGGTTTTCGAAATTGCAACTTAAAAAGTTACACTATTTTAACAACAGAAAAATAAAAATACTAAAATGCAATACATTTTTTAGCATCAGAATGGAGAAAGTTGGTGATTTGGATTTAAAGACTTTGGTCCCTGAACTTTTAGCCGCTGCAGAAAAATATGATTCAAAAGAGTTGAAGAATGTGTGTACCACAGTCATTCCAAAAAATCTGGCTGTTGAAACTGTTTTGAAGAATTTGGAATTTAGTGAGTTTAGGAATAGTGAGTTTCAAAATATTTAGAAATGCATCTGGTCTTCATTAATATTTAAAAAACTTCATTTGACTTTGATTTGACTTCAAGACGGTTTACGTCTCGCTCGCGAACAAGGGCGAGACTTAGAAGTCGTGAATGAAAGTATCACTTAATTTTCCAAAGAAAATTATCATACCAATTTATGGTTCCGGTCCTTAGAGATTAGGAATCAGGCTTTGAAATTTGCCTGTTGATATTTACTAAGGATTAATATGTCACAATCAAAATAACTTGCAATTTTACAATAAATGGTTTGCAAGTTGAACAATCAGAACCCCTAGGCCTTAACAACTACAAATAACTATAATACGATACAATCAAGACAAATAATATAAACATTATGCAACATTTAAGATGGATTAGTGGTGACCCTTGATGGTTTTTGAGATAATGCAACCCTTGTCTTGAGTTGGATTTCACGACATAAATGAAAGTCTCGCTCGCGGTCAAGGGCAAGATCTACAAACCTTATTGAGCGCATTGACATAAAGTTTCACAGTTGTTTGAATTCAATTATTGGTATGGATGTAGAGAATCCTGGTTTACAACTACTACACTAAAATAACCATTTATTGGGCGGCGGTTGCCTACTTGAACTTCGTCCATTTCGTCTTCGGTTAACTCAGTAATCTTGCCGCTTCCTATGTTTATCTTCACTCGGTATCTTCTTCCTCTGGCATTATATATTCCATTAAGAATACCACTTTTATTCAATATTGCAAAAACGTCCCCATTGGGCGCTGTTAATACAATTTGTTCTGGGACTGGCATGGGAGCATGTACATTTCGTCTTAATTGCAGTAGAATTGGCGAATTGGTATTAAAAGTGTATCTTCGAAATTCGAATCGTCGGTGCGGATTGCTATTGGGAATTAGCCGAATAAGTCCAAGTTGTCCAAGTCCATAACCAAGTACCTTATAATCGAGAATCCTGTCAAGAAAATGCCTGTCAGTAGGAGACCTGGATCTGGCACGTACAGGAAGATCGGGCTCGGCAGGAGAATGAGATATGTGCCCAGAAGATGGCAGGAAACGACGCATGCTAGGAAAATCAGACCAATCACCATTCGGGTTACATCCGGACTGTGTACTTAATTCTGCAAGAAAAAATACAGGATAATTTTTTTAAAAGAAAATTGTAGTTCAAGATGTCATAAATTTCTTGTGACAATTAAAATTATTTTGTTCAGAACTTAATGCAATTTCATATACAAATTCGGCGGAACTTTAGCAGACAAAAAAAACAGATAAATTCACAACCAATCTATGCGCAATTCTTAGTTATTTATTAGACCTGTCTTGAATAATTAAAAAAAAGCTGGATAATTTCGAAATTTTTCGATATCTTTGGATCGTGATTTCTATGGCATTTTGAAGCATATCATTTTCTGATGCAGTCCGAGTTGATCAGGAAATAATTGGGGCTAACCAGTATTAATAATTGAGGAACTTTGTCGATCTTCTAGAGTATAAATTTCCACGCGCCCAGTTGGGGATTGTATTATCTTTCCACGTGCGCACATGGAAGATTTCCAAGAGTGTGCGTCACAACTTTTCCCCATATTTCTGGCAGCATATGAATTCCGCGTCGGAAAAACTGCTCGCCTTTTGACGCAATCCACGAACCGACCCAATTTTCGCTCTCTTCGTAAGAACGGAAGTATTGCTCAGTCAGGCCATGTGTCATAGATCGGAATAGGTAGTAATCGGAAGTAGCGATGTCTGGAGAATACAGCAGATGGGGTTGGTTGTACAATTTCAGTGTTTCCAGGTACGTTGAGATGACCTTACCAACATTTGGCAAAAACGCCGTTCGATGTCTCATTGCTTCAACTCGTATGGCACCGAATGTCCTTGCTTTTGGATCATTCCCAATCTGCAAGTTCTTGTTGCATTTGATAAGAATCTTGATCCAGTGAAGTCTCCAATTCTGTTTCTTCGAACTTTTCCACGGGTTCAGGACGCTCCTCGTCTTCTACGTCGAAATTGTCATTTTTGTAGCAATGAAACCATTCGCGATGCCTTCTTTCACTAATAAAAGACTCACCATAAGTTTCTGCAATCATTCGATGAGCCTCAGCTGCAGATTTGTTCGAATTATAGACAAAAAGCAAAACTTCCCGAAAATGACGCTTATTCGGCTCGAATTTCGACACTTTCACCCAAAAAGAAAAAAAGGCAGATAAAAAATTGACGAATGTGACAATGTGGAGCTGTTGACTGATGCCTTAGCTTCCCAAATGACGTTTCTTATGTGACATTTTTTGCCCATTGTCAATGCTGGCGCCATCGAGAGAAAACGGTGGTTTTCTATTTGTCTGCATTCCCCAGGAATATATGGTTTGCAAAAGGATATCATTTGAGATATAATGTTTAAAAAATAATTATAGAAATATTATATTATTATAGTTACCAATTGAATTAAGAATAGCAGGTAAGAGTAAAACAAGAGTATAGAAGATCTTCATTCTTTCCAATACGAGGAGAAACTATAGTTAATAGTGTACCTAGTAAGTATTCTGTTCCTTCATCAGAGTAAATAGTGCTCCAAGCTTGTGCTTTTAACGTTATCTTTCAAGATTATTATCATGTGAGATTGTATTTGTAATTCATATATCAGTTAGAAACTGTTCATTAGAAACTGTTCAACTAGTTCATTGAAACTGAAGTCATAATTTATACAATCTTTACGTTTTACGTAAAGCCAGTTTCTACATTGATAATTTATACAGCGTCTAATATAACAGCTCATTAGAAGTTTACAATGACTAATATGAATTCTACAAAGTACTATATTTTATATAACGAATTTATTTTTTCTCATCCAAAGAAAGAAATATGTTATTCTGTGCCATTGTTGCAATGATTTTCATTTGTTCAAACAGTTTTTCCAACATCCGCGGAATGTCCTTTTTTCTGAAACTAATGTCGAAGGTTGCAATTATACGATGTAATTTATCATGATCTTTATGATTTTAAATATTACTTCTGTGATCGTAGAAACTTTCAATTTCTTCAGAACTTTTCGAGATTCACGACATTTTCTTCTATTGGTTCATTCCCCCTAGTTTGATTTAGAGAACGAATTTTGGGACTTTAGTTTCCAGACAAAGTCAGTTTTTCGTGAAAAGTGTTCCGGAATCGGTCGATCTCTCTCTTAAGTCGAAATGTCGAAAGTACTTACAGTGAACGGTGCAGAATATAATGTTCACGATGCCGGTGGATCTGGAGATTGTTTATTTAGCGAGGTTTCTCCTACAAAGAATATCTGAAGTAATCATGCTGTTCGCCAAAAAATTGTAAATAATGTCTACAATAGCTGAGCTGATCATTGCCTGAAAGCTAAATACAATTTGGCCTGTGAGACCCGCGATCAGTACAAAAATCTCATGCCACAAGAAGGAGTTTTTGGATCTTTTCTAGAATGTCAAGCTGCCAACAAAGTGTACAACATTAATTTGACCGTGGTTCGTCAATTGAACCAAACTGAGAACTATTTCGTTTACGAATTTTAAGTAAATGAGAATTACCCTACATACTTTATTTTATTTACTGCTCACAATAGGGCAAAAAATTGGAATGAGCATTTTTAACTATTAGTTTCTCTTTTTAATGTATAAATAAAAAAGAGTCGTTCTTTATCAGATTCTAACCATAATAGTTATATGTCAAGAATGTCCGATGACTCTAATGATTCGAGAATGTGTGATGACTGTGAAAAGGTAAATGAGGAATGTGTTTGTACAGGAAAGCGGAAGACTATAACATCAGCACAGAAGAATGATTTTTTGAAAAAGCACAATACATCGGCTTATGGAATTGAAGCAAAAACGATGATTCTTCGAGCAAGACAGTACTTTGAATCGGAGAAAGATGCAGGCAGAAGTAACGACGTCAACAAAATTATTGAGGGAACAGCTCAATTCTTGCAAATATCTGTCAGTACTGTTCATCGCATTTGTAACGACGTGAAAAAGAATAATGGCAGCTTTGTGGAACCCCATCGAAAAAGTAGCAGATCGGCGATTGAGTGTGACGAATTTATACAAGGCGTAGTTTACAGAAAAATGCATGATTTCTATGCGGGAAAAGATACCCTACAGCTGAAGATTCACACACAAAATTAAAAGAAGACACTCCTGATTTACCGATGTTCGGTATAAGTACGTTAAAGAAATGGTTACAAGCAATATACTTCTGTTACGAAAAGTATAAAAATAAGCCTGCCTACATGGAAAGTTACGAAATAGCAGGGAAAAGAGCAACAATCCCGAGAGGAATTCAATATTGCTGAGAAACTGGATATCAAATATTCTATACGGATGAAACATGGTGCGGCAAGAATCATACAACAAAATTCGGATGGGTAGAACACATTCTGCACAAGGAACACACTAATTACGATTATTACAGTCACAGAGTACAAGAAATTGGAAATTGTCAAGAAGGTTTTATTAAACCTCCTGGAGCAGGAAGTAGACTAATCATTTGCCATATCAGGAAATGAAAAAACGTGTCAAAAGACATTTTTTTATAATGTTTGTAGCGAAACAATTCTGCCAATTTTTATCTGTTCCTAAATTTTCCAATCAATTTCCAAAGAAGACGAGAAATAGTTGCCTTATTTAATATCATTTACAAAAACCTAATTCTGAGTTAATCATGAATGTAGACGTAGAACACAATTGTATTAGGTATAATTCTGCAATATATGTATAATACTGACATTGAAAAGTTGCTGAACGAAAAAGAAATTACAACCTCATGTACAGGTCTAGTCATGGACCAAGACTCTGACCTATACTCTGCAGGGAAACGCACAGAAGCAGATCCCTTTTTTTTCTTCAAGTCTTCGCTGTTGGGGTGGCTTAGCCATGGACACCTGCCACCTTTTTTTGTACTACTATTCCCTCATGAAACTTTAGCATAGCTCATTGTGGTCTAAATTATGCGAACTCTATTTACAGGAAAATATACAATTTTATCGATTTTTCATTTGTCCGAGGTTTATCAGTGTACTGTGCTCTTTCTTCTAAATCTTAATTCGTCACGATATATCCATTCAAGCCGAATATAACTGTTTCTTGCATTAACAAATCTGGTGACCACAATTGTCAATATTTTGCAATTTTCGAAGTAGGGCTACATTCACAAATAGATAAGTAATCAATATAAATTTTTTCTATTCTTCTGGACATTTTTGCGACTTTAGGAACAGCTGAAAGTTGACCTTCAAAATTGAGGAATTGTCAACAGTGCTTTTTTCCGGTTTTGTTGTTCTTACAACCAAAAACTTTTCACCGAGATACGAGAAACGTCGTTAAACAGGCGGAAAGATTTCGAATCAGCTTTGCTCAACGCGAAATCTGTGCGATTTTTTTTCACTGAGACAAAAATACTTTTTCGCAAGTGTGAAGACTTTCTGTCCCGATATTAGTATATTACATTACAATTAGTAATTGACATGTCTCTACGGGATCGCAAGAACAATCATGGCTAGTGAGAACAATTCTGGCAATTTGTATCGGGTTTCCTCCCAGTACGCAAGCACACTGGACTGTAGCGGGCGCGGAGGTTGATGGCTAAATCTCCTTAGAGCGATAGCGATATCATACATTTATCCGTCTTCCCCTATATGTTTTTCCTCGTATTTTTTCTGTATTAATTTTGCCAGCCTCTGCAGCGCGCTAATTCCGAATTGCTTTTCTTGACCATTCTCCTCAACTGATTCATTTGAATCAACTGTAACTAGTTCCGCTGAGGCTTGTAGTCTATTCCACAGCTTCCGCAAGTGCTGGATGGCTTGTTCTTCCTTCTTGTTGGTCAGAAAGGTGCAAACGCGGAGATCTAGAAGCATTGCTGCCATAACAACTTCGCTTCCCATTAAGGTTTGAAGCCTCGTCTCTAGATTCTTTACCAGGGTTCTCGCCAAAGGCGTGTTGATTTCTTCTATTTCGATCATGCATTGCTTCCAGGCGACAACAAAATCTTTGAGAAGCAGGTTCTCTTCCTGCAACGGTTTTGTTGCCACTTTTGATGGCATGAGTGACTTTCTACAGGTTTCAATGTTCTTCCACTCCATCTCAGTGAGCTTTACTGACTTCTCCAACAGAAAGTTTAAGCGTCGATATGGCCAAGAGAAAGTAGCATGTCCAGAACGGAAAGCCACCTTGTTTCTTTATCAAGGATTGCCTGGATAATCAGTTCGAGAATTCCTTGCTCGCGGGCCTTCTCACGAACCCTATGCAGCATGCTGGGAACTCGAAATTCCACAACAGCTTTTCGGACTCTGGAAATCATGTTTATGCAGTGCGCATTCATACTGTCATTAATCGCAAGTTGAACCGAATGAAATTGATTGCCGAATCTGTGTGAATCTCCTCGCAAGCTTCCACAAGATATGCTACTTTCTCTTCTTCCTTCTTATATTGGTCTTGCTCACATTCCTGACCATGAGGATCGTCTGCTTCTTCTCCTTCTATTCGTAGGGTTGAAGATTCTGCATCTTCCTCAACACCATCATCATCCTCATCGCCATTATCTTCTTTGCCATCTTGGATATTGGCATAATTTTCTTGGTTGTACAGGTCCACATCACTGCAGTCCTCCGTTTCTCCCAACGCAGCTTTTTCTTGCCTTTCCCTTACCAAACGTCACAACTTAATCATGTTGGTTGTGTTGTCAGATGTGAATGTATATAGGTTCTCTATGTCTATTTCATAAACAGTAAGTATGCTTTCAATATAATTTAATAATTCCTCAGTCGTGTGCCTTCCTTCTACTTCATTGGCAGGTAAGGTCCGCAATGTCAATTCTGCATCCTTCAGGAACTGAACATTGATGCCCATAAAAGAGCGTCCAAAACGTGAAGCTAGGTCTGCTTTGATAGACAAGAGTTTTTCCTGAAAAAATATATTTTTATTCACTGATATAAAAAAAGCATAGCCCTTATGCAGGTCGTGAAGCGCGCTTCTACTGGGATACAGCGCCATGGTCATAGAAGGAGTTGGCTTCCAGTAGGACCCTGTGGTGATTGTGTAGCCTATGTAGCCGAAAGCCGATTTTTTAATTTTTCAACTTTCTTATTCTCATAGGGAAAAGTTATTCTATATATTTTCCACAGATTTCTGAAAGAATATTTAGAAGTCGCTGAAGTCGTTTTATGGTAAATATCGCACTCATGGATGAAAAACATCGTTTTTTTTCGAAGTATCATTTTAATATTAATTTGGTTCAATTTGTTGAAGACTCATGGGAGAACCATTGAAATTGAATTTTGGAATTGAGAAATACGGACTTTTTTTTACGGTAAATTTTTCTGGATTTAAAAATGGCCATGGCTACGTGTACCAACATTTCGGTACAAGTAGCCAGATTTTTCCGGTACAAATCAGGTGAGCTAGGAAAGCGGCTATTTGTACCGAAATTTCGGCACGTATAGCTGGATTTTTTGGTAGGCGTAGACACTTCTTTTCAAAATTAAATATCATGTTCACTGAAAGATTTGTACTAAAATAATCAATTTTTAGGTATACATATTAAGATGCACTTACAGATTCCATTCCACACTCTCGGATGGTGCATTTAACAGCTTCCGCATCTCGTACTTTTTCGAAACATTTATAAATAAAGCTTTTCGGTTTTCCTGTTTTCATTTTGCTTCGGGGTTGATTCCAATGAATGTGCTGATGGCGTTGACGGTGTTGAAGTTGATGACAATAATGACATTGACGTTGATAATGATCCTTGATGACTCATAATTGTCAGCAGATATATTCAGGAAGAGCAAACACTGAATAAGTCAAGCTGCTGACAATCAAGCAGCATATCGTTGGCAAAATACCGGTGTTATCTAACGCAAGGAGGTAAATACAGAAGTGGAAGAGATGTATCAGGGAGAATCAGCAGTTTCTCGCTGACCCATCGCGCCTCTTCAGCGATCTCCCTGTTTTTGTAAAAAATCCACCCAAGCCCAAGGAGGTAGAGACTTTTTGGAGAGAGGTGTACAGGATCCTGAAAACACTAGAGTTGAATGAACATACTGACAATATCATCCGTTTCAAGGAGTTTTGCGACAACCTCATAAAATCTGATGAGGAATGTCCATCAGTCACTGCCGAAGAGGTGAAAGAAGCACTTAGAGGCACGAAGAACTTTTCCGCTACTGGACCAGATTGTGTCAAGAACTTCTGGTGGAAGGAGTTTACTTTTACACACCAACATTTGGCCCGCATATTCACCTCATATTTAAAGTCGGAGACGCCCATTCCGCAGTGGCTGGTGTTAGGACGCACTATACTCCTGCCGAAAAAAGGCAACTTGTCCCAGGCCTATACGACTGTGTGTAAAAGAAATGGCGAAATTCAGCGCCACCTACCAGCATTTTAGTAACTAAGACTCTGTGAGCATGTATTAGTGCGCATGTATGTATACATTGATGGTTTGAGTGTGTTGAATTAAATTTTTAAGTCAAGATAAATTGAATAATTAATGCAAAATCCAGGATATACTAAACAGAAGCTATGTAGGAATGATTTCACATATCCTTTTCGTACTTTCTGTGTGTTACTTTCATAATTTCTCATCAATTCTTTAATTTATTTTCGATTAGAAATTTTATTCACACTTTCAAAAAGCATTTCTTGTGAAAGACACCTCACGCATATTTTGCGAATTGGAATTGATTTGGTATAATCCACTATTTATTCACTCAACTCTGTATTTCTGTTTGAAAAAATTGCAAAAAAAATTAGGTTTTGAAAATTTTGCGTATATTAACGGTATATTTTGCCTGACTTGCTTTTTGAAAATGTCATTAAAATTTGTAGTCGACAATAAATTGAAGGATAGATGCAAGATTCTGTAAATATCACACTGGAAATACAGAAAAAATGTATTTAATAATTTCGACATATTTTCTGCTTAATAGTTCCTGGATTTTGCATTGATTATTTAATGTATCTTGAATTGAAAATTTAATTTTACATATTCAAAGAAACAGAACAAACATAACCTCACTTTTATGTCACTTTTATGACTGCGCAATCCTCTTGCCTCTCTACGTCCCTCATCCCCAAACAATTTGCGCCATCTACCACCACTTTTTGAACTAATCTGCCACCCCTCTGTGCCCCGCCTAAGTCCACTTTTCGGCCATTTCTATTCACGCAGTGGTATAGGCCTGACTTGTCCAAACGAACAACTTGGCTCAAAAAAAGGTGTAGCAGGCTGTCGAGAGAACCTGCTAATTGACATGTGTGTCTGTAAAGACGCTGCAGCCCATCAGCGCGTCCTGTCAATGGCCTGGATTGACTACGGGAAAGCTTTCGATTCAACTTCTCATAGACTTATCATCTACCTGTTGGAAATCTTGAAGGTGCATCCACACATCGTGAGATGCATAAAGAGATTGATGCCACTTTGGAAAACTAGATTTACTATCTCATATGGAAATTATCGTCTGACAACGAAAAACGTCACCTTCCAGAGGGGCGTCTTTCAAGGTGATACCATGAGCCCTTTGTTTTTTTGCATCACACTTCTGCCTCTATCAAGTGTGCCAAGATTCATCTGAAGGAAGGAAAGATTACTGGCGTTCCCAAGGACCCTGAGCTTGTGGATATAAGTGTTATTAGACATCTTAATACTGGAGAGACCTATACATACCTGGGCGGGCCTCAAAGCTGCATTCAGGACGTCACATCAGTGAAGGCGTCTCTCCGAAGCAGATACAAGCATCTTCTTCGACAGATTTGGTCTTCCAATCTGTCGGCGTTGAACAAGGTATCTGCAACTAACATGCTTGCCGTCCCGGTTCTACTCTACTCGTTTGGGGTGGTTCAATGGACGAAGAACGAGCTTAAGGCCCTTGATGTCACCACACGTAAGATCATGCATATGCAAAAAAGCTTGCATATTAATTCGTCAGTTCCGCGATTATACATTTCACGCCATCAAGGCGGACGCATACTTCTCAATCTCCAGTGTCTCCATAACCGAATTGTTCTAAGTACAGGTTGCATCCTTGCGAATTGCAGAGATCCTCTCCTAAAGATGGTCAGGAACAACGAGATGATTGGCGAAGGAGCGTTCCTTCACGAAGCCGTGGAGTAAGCGGCCGAGACCCTTGGCCTTAATTTTAACATCAGAAGTGAGGAAAGTGCATTACTCCATCTAGAAGCTTCACGTCTAAAAGCCATCTTTGTCGCTCTTACGGTTTTGGTCACGACCCTGCCCTGCCGAACGCTCCAAGGGATATAGAGTCAATTGTCCGAAACGAGAAGTGCCAAATTTTCTGGAACTATGATTTTCGGGCAGCAGTCTCCGTTGCGCACTCGAGGCCTGACATTGTTCTCAAAGACTTCGAGAAACGAACTATATTCGTCATCGAATTCTCGGCTCCGTCCGAATACAACATCACTGCAAAGGAGAAAGAGAAAGAGGAGAGGTATCAAGACCTTAAAAGAGAGCTGCAACGACTGTACCCAAAATATTCGGTGCGAGTAATTGTCCTTGTGATAGGTGCTCTCGGAGGTGCGAAACTATCACTGGTTCGTAACCTAAAAGCCATACCCGCGTGCCAAAAATATGCCAAGGTACTTGCGAGATGGATGCAGAAAGCTGTCATCCTTGGGTCGCTTCGTGTCCTCAAGACACACGAGGGTTTCGCCGGCCTGTTGTTGTGATTTTGTCGTGCCCTGTGACCACCCATCTCACGGTTGTGAGACGTGGCCACAGGTGTATTTTACCGCGGTTCTACTGGGGGCTATTGTTGTTTAACTTTTTTTTTAAATTGTATATATTAGAGAGAGCATGAGAGAGAGAGATGTATTGCTATAATGGCTGCGTTAACTATTTTTTTTGGTATAATAACCATAATATCTGAACATAAATAATAAAAACGAAGTTCAATCGCATTAATTATAAATTATCATAATTATCAATAATTATATAATTCACTGGTTAAAATTATGAATATTGTTCTCAATTTAAATATGAGAAAACCATACCTTATTTTGTATGAAGAATAATTTTCCTTATAAGAGTATACAATAGGCATAATTATTATTTTGCAGGTCTTACGTTCTTTAATAAAGTAAAAGAAATAACAAAGGAAATTACCTAAGAGTTCGTTTATTAATCATGCTAACGTTTCGGCTATCACTGTGTACCTTTTTCAAAGAATCTAAATAAATAATATATAAATAACAACAGTGTTTAATTTTTACAGAAAAATTAAAAGTAAAAGAAATAAAAATACCTGTGATTAGTATCTTGTAAGAAACAACTTTCTTAAAATGAACCAGTGAAATCTCACTGTTAGCTGCTACCCGTATATTACCTTTGTCTGCATTTACAAAAACTAAACCTTCATTAACATTTTGAAAATTTTCAACACGATTTGGAATCCGTTGATTGAACGTATATGTAACTTTTCACTGATTGTCAGTGAATCATTTCCAGCTATTTCAATTAGTGAATTTTCAGTGACAATCAGTGATATTTCACTGATTCGCATTCAGGGAATAGACACTGTGTAAATTCTGCAAATAATTACCAGCTTTACTTAAAACGTAGGTACAAGATGATATAAAGTGTCACGTCAGTTTTAACGAACTCAGTAAATATTTCATCATCCAGACTAATTAATGCAAAGTAAATAGAATCTCGTACGATAATAATCTCCACAAATAACCTGAGAAGGATAAGTTTCAGTTACACTGTTAACTACAGTTTTGTCTCTAATTGGAAAAGATGAAGATCTTTTATACTCTGGTCTTATTTGTATCAGTTCTTCTGAATTCTATGGGTAAATATAATAATATAATTTATCTATGATTATTTTTGAAACATTTTTAGACGTTTCGCAAATAATATTTTTTCCGATTCAATCTGCATTATATGCACACTTGGTAAGTCCCATCTGTGTACCTGCAAAAATTGTACAGTTGCAACTCTGCACGTCATAATTTATACGTGCACAGGTGGCACTATCCCAAACTTGCGCGTGCATCAGAGCATGATATGCTTCGTATACTGTATACGAGGTGAATATATTTTTTACATAAACAGAATTATTTGGCGCAAGAGTATGTGAAGTTAGTCGAATAAGAAAATTTTTCGCTGCAAATGGATTTCTGTTGTGACAACTGAGAATCCTCTCAACCTCAAATTTAAGAGGAAATTCCATTTACGTCAAGAAACATACTTTAGTTCAGAAGTGGACATTTCCCTGAGTGTTTCTTTTTCCAGAATTCAGTTCCCAGTCGGACTGTAACCCTAATGACGAGAGGCCTGGTACTCCTCACATGCACTTGGGACATTGTCAACCCTCTTCTTCTTCTTCTCCTCGTTGCACACCTCAGTCTTCTATCGAGCTCGAGCCTCATCAACGTACCAGGTCCAGGTCTCCTCCTGCCAGGCCTCCGCTTACTAGCAATCCTGATTATCAGATACTTGGATATGGACTTGGACAACTTGGACTTATTAGGCTTATTCCCAACAGAAATCCGCACCGGCGTTTTGAATTTCGAAGACGCACTTTTCATCCCCATTTGCCAGCTCGAATAGTCGAAAGAAAAAATGTCTACGTAACCCTTCCAATCAGAGAACAAATTGTATTAGCAGCATCTAACGGTGATGCTTATGCAATATTGAAGACTAATGGTGTTCTTAGTGGAATGTATACTTCTACAGGAAGAAGGTACCGGGCGAAAATAAAAATAGAAAACGACCAGGTTACGGAGCTGACCCAACCAGAAATTGATGAAGTTCCAGTAGGCCCCGTCCACCCAATACATAAGAGTTTTAGCATAGTAGTTGCAAGCCACAATTCTCTACAGCTAAACCAATGATTCAGTTAAAAAAAAAAGTGTAAGACTTTCAGTCATTTCATATATACAGACACAGATTTTACGAAGATACATTCATTGATACTGGCAAGCAGTTTCATGTCTTATTTTCATTTTCTCTTCTAGGTAAGCTTCAAAACTTTGTGAATATGGAAAGACGTTGCGCCGAGTTTTTTCACGTCCGGAAAGTAGTGAATAAAATGTATAGAAAGGAAAATAATAAAACTTTCCGTTGCTCACGACTCAACTATATCCTTGTCAGGCAAAATTAAATTTATAAACAGGAATTGATACATCTCATTAAAATACCTGTGAATGTGGAAATCCTTACACAATTCAGAGTCCTTTTGTTCTAAATTCATTTTGAGTCTGTCAAAAAATGGTAATAATGATATATTGTTATTTCTAATTTATGTGAATAATGTGAAAAGAGTACAATTAAGATTGTCTGTGCGCTAGCACAGAGTTACTTGCACTCAGCGCTGTCCAGCAAAAAAGCAAGAATTGATTCCTTTATACAAACTGAGTTCGCTCTTCCCTCTCTTTCTCCCATTCCGCTTTTATTATCTTCCACCAAGCCTCCATCTTCCTTTTCTCTCCGTCATCACTCATCTCGCTGTTCGGCTATTGCTAACAACACTGTCTCTCTGCACACTTTCTCACTCTTTCTGCCCGCTGTGACATCTCCTTCACTCTCTTTTCTTCTCCACCACTGCCATCACCGATGTAGTCAAGCTACCTTCTCGTCACAGCTGACGCTTTCTCCACGCGAGCCCTCAGTGCCTCTTCTCCTTATCCTTCCGGTTCGACCCCAACCTCCAAACTGACACGTGCTAATTTTTTCTTTGCTTCTTACACCTTCTCCACAAATTCCACATCCACACATTCACTTCCACCTTTTTCCAACAACTTCCTCTCCTTTTTCTTCACTTCATCAGTACATTCCTACCCTCATTACCATCTTAATCCTGCCAAAATCTTTCACCGATCTCACGCTCGTCTACTCGTCTCCATACCCGAACCGGAAGTCCTAGTAAAATATACCTATTTTTTTGAATTTGTATTATTTTTCTAAAACTAATAATCGGCCATTATAGTGCGCACTGTATAAATGTTCCATGCTAATACCAGCTCCACCTAAATCGTAAGTACAAGGTTATAGAAAGTGTGATGTCAGCTTTAGCCAACTTAATAAATTATTTTTTTCCTTCAAAATATCTAACGAAGTGTAAACAGAATCTTGTGCCATAACAATCTCTAAAGATAAAATCAGAAGGATGGCCTTGGTGCAATACTTACATTAATAAATGAACAGAATACTTATTAGTTACGCTGATAACTATAGTTTGTGCCCTAACTCGAAAAGATGGGGATCGGTTATATTCAGCTCTTATTCGTAGCGGTTATTCTTAATTCTATTGGCTAATAGAATTATATATTTTTTAAAGTTTTTAAGTTTTCTGCAAATAAAAGTTTGTTCGACTGAATCCGCATCCTAGATAAATCATTATTTATCATGAGGATATACTTAACATCTCGTGTATGGAAATTTGTAATTATTACAAACTTGTTGTGGAAATAACAGTATGAAGTTATCCTGTTAAAAAATGTATGGAAATAATTCCATTGAAACTTCAAAGTTTTCTACACGACCTAATGTGTAAAAATGGCCCTAATCGGACAAATGGTTATTTGTGGAAGACAAAAAAACTATAGTTGACAGTCTAACTAATAGGTATTTTATTTCTTCGTTAGCATAAATAGTGCCTCAAGCTTTTCCTTCTAAGATTATCTTCAGTGATTGCGGTTTAATGAGACTATATTTAAAGGGTTGCAATACTGAGAGAACGGAAAACCTTCACCAATCGAAAATTTGAACTGGGAAGGTCATGGCAAGGTCAAACAACGTATAGAAGGATGACTCGACTGGCATGCATTTTTTAAGAAAATATATAACGCAAGAGTTGTAGAATTTTCTGCCACCGATCGATTGATGACCTTGACCTAAACTTTAACCAGGACCTTCACCAGGATGTGCCAAAGGAGAAGTGCCAAATTTTCTGGAACTACGATTTTTGGACAGCAGTATCCATTGCACACTAGAGGTTTGACATTGATCTCCAAGACTTCGAGAAACGAACTATATTCGATATCAAATTCTCGCACATAAGTGTGATTCTCCGCGCTTCTTTTGGGAGCCGATGTCATTTCTAGATGGCAGTTGCTCCCAGTTAGACCCTGCGTTGGCTGTGCAACCCATTTTTTAAATTATATTATTATTATCATTATGATGCACGCCCCGGTATGTCTAGGTCTCTCCAGTGTTAATACGTCTAATAACACGTATATTCATAAGCTCAGGGTCATTGGAGACACCTCTGATCTTTCTTTTCTTTAGATGAATCTTGGCGCACTTGTCCAATCCAAAGCCCATACCAATCTCTATTGTGTACTCCTGGACGATATTTAAGGCAATCTGAAGTTTGCTTTTGCAAGAAGTATAGATCTTAAGGTCATCCATATACCCTCTGAAAGGTGATGTTGTTTGTTGTCACATGATAATTTTCTGATGAGATAGTAAATATAGTTTTGCCAAAGGGGCACTAATCAATCTACGAATCTCACTTTGTGTGGATAAACTATCAAGCTGTCCAACAAACAGATAATAAGTCTATGAGAGGTTGCTTTAGAAGCTTGCCGGTAGTCAATCCAGGCCATTGACAGGACACGCGCTGTTCGGCTGCTGCGTCCTTGCGGAAGCACCTCTCAATTAGCAGGTTCTCTCGGCAGCCTGCTACACCTTTTTTCGAGCCACGTTGTTGGTACATCCCTCTCTACACAGGCTCAATTCTCTGAACAATCCTGTTGTTTAGGACAACTATAAAGATCTTATACAGTGTGCACAAACAAGCTATTGACATACAATTCTCTAAGCTGGACAGATTGCCTTTTGCAGTAGGAGTATAGTGCGTCCTAAAACCAGCCACTGCGGAATGGGCATTTCGGACTTTAAATATGAGGAAAATATGTGGGCCAGATGTTGACGTGTAGAAGTAAACTTCTTCCACCAGAAATTCTTGATACCATCTCGTCCTGCAGCGGAAAAGTTCTTCGTGCCCATAAGTGCTTCTTTCATCTCGTCGGCAGTGATTGATAGACATTGCTTCTCAGATGCTATAAGGTTGTCGTAAAACTTCTTGAAGCGGATGATATTATCCGTACCTACTTCCAACTCTAGTGTTTTCGGGATCTTGTATACCTCTCTCCAAAATATTTCTACCTCGTTGGGCTTGGGTAGATTTTTTACAGAAACAGGGAGATCGCTAAAGGGGCACGATGTGTCGGCTAGAACCTGTCGATTCTCCCTGATCCATCTCTCCCTCTTTTGTATTCTCCTGCTCGAATCAGATAACAACCATATTTTGCTGCTTGATTGTCAGCAGCTTTGACTTTTTCAGTGTCTGATTGTAGAGCCTCAGTTCCTGGACGAATTTTTAAACCTTTTCGTCAACGGTCTACCAGATGTGATGTAGTCAATCGCATACTAAACACGGGACGCTTTCTGTCTTCCCATCCAATCTTCTTGTTGAGTTGATGCGAGCGTATTTTGGTCTTTTGATCCATCGTCGGTTTTAGCTTTCGATTTGAATCATCCAAAACTCTCCCATTACCATAAACTGAACAATTGATGGTCCAGAGGTCGGACTCTTCCGATATATCCTCACGAAGGGAGGCATCCGCTTCAGCCAGATCTTGGGGCTTAGGAGAACCATATCTCAAAAGGTGCCTGCTTTTCGCAGTTAGTCTTATGGTCGTTTCCTTATCTTCGTCTGCAGCTTGTTCATACATCGCTTGGGGAAGAGTTCCACGTACATATCCCTTTTTTCAGTGGTAGACGAATTCATTCATCAAATGCTGATGCGAAACGTGTTGAAGCTCTGGGTGTTTATGGCACCACAAAGTGTGCATACGAGCCATAAAGCCTCCGTGTATATGTATATATACATATATATACATATATTGTGACGTCAAGTTTAAAGAAAGTAGTAAATAATTTCTTTATCCTTGAAACTGACTTGTGAAAGATAAATACGATCTTGAACGATAATAATTTCGAAATATTCTCGCAGGAGGAGAAGCTTGACTATTTGCAAGACGGTTCACTCTAATGAAGGAACACAATACTTATTAGTTACACTCTTAACTATAGTTTTTCGTCTATTTGGAAAAGATGAGGATCATTGATACATTTATTTTACTGTTAGCAGTCATTTTTAATTCTGTTGGTAAATATAATGTTATAACATATCTATAATTATTTTCAGAACATTTTTAAGTTTTCCGGAAATAACCGTTTTTTCCATTCAATCCACGTAACTTTGCAAGTGCGAAGTTGTGTATGTCCGTACGTTCGCGTATGAATTCTAACAGGACCAGATGGCGCACTTTCAAATGTCCATGATATCTGTCGTGATATTTAAGAAACCAGGATCTAAAAAAAGAGTGAACCGAGATAATCGTTGAAAACTGTTCCAAACATATATTCTTGTAGGCCACTCATTTGAATGACTTTTCATAATTTGTTTTGATTGTTATTGACTAATTTACGTATGGTCTTCGATTTTCTGAAAAAATGGGTGACTTGTTATAAAAAATGAACCAGGCCTTGAAAACAGCTTTTATTTTCACAAGCCTAACCTACTAGGTCTTGTTTGCGATATGAAGCTAATTTTTTGAAAACAAGAAACACAAACGAATCAAAAGTATTTACAAATTTCGAAAATTACTTTGATACAAATTGTTTACAAGTTTCAAAAAAATTGTTTTTTGTACCTTTCTTAAGCAATAAACAACTGTGTAATATCAACATATTACTTACTTTTTACACTTTTTAAAATTATGCATTTTACTTTGCAATTAGTTATTAGTTCACTTGCAGATGCTGCATTTTCTGAAGTACGATAACGTGAAGAATGTCGCATCTTTTTACTGTTTTCTTACGTAATATCGTGTACTCTGAGACCTGATAACAAAGACATAAAAATCTCATTTTCAATTTTGTCAGCCGCTGCTTTCCTAAATATCATAGCCGAAATATAGGCGAGGTGATCACCCTCGATTTCGTTCACATAGTGACCAATCTCTCTCTAGTCTCTATTTTTGGTCTTAATCGATAATTTTTGATGCCCAAGAAGGATTATGACGTTTTTTTTCCGAAATTTAAGTTTGCGGAACCCTTACAAAAATCGCGTCAAAGATGGCGGTCGCGAGAAACAGACTTAGCGTATTAGGATTAGCGATCAGTCATGCTTTCGATTTTTAAGCGACTGTTCCGGGGTAATACGCTCGCCTAATAATTTACACATTCACAAATGGTACCCGTCCAACTGTATGAGCGTGTATAGGTTATACACTTCTAACTGTGTAGGTTAAAATTTAGACCCTAGGTGATCGGCAAATTTTCTAAATTATTAAACTGGTTGGCACCAATGATTTCCTGATCAACTCGCAATGCACCAGAGAACGATAAGCTTTTACATCCCATACAAATCACCATTCAAGGGACGCCAGTATGCATTTGAATCAAAGTGTATTATAGTTTTTTTATCCCTTATTTAGGGAAATCAAAAAATTTCCGAAACTATCCAAGATTTGTAGAATAACTTAATACAGGCTAGATAATAAACGAAGAATGGCGGGTTGATTGGTTGCGGATTTATTGGTTTTATCCGGCTTCTAACGTCCTACCGCATGTTTGTATAAATGTATATTACTTTCTGCACAAAACTATTTCAATCGCTATAAGGAATTCATCACATCCCGAAAATGCAAGCACGTTCTTCAAATAAAAACAGGAACCCCTATTTCTTCTTGCAGAATTAATTTCACAGTCCGGCTGTAACTCTAATGGCAGTTAGCCTGATACTTCTCGCCCGGATCGTTGGCGGCCTGTTTCTTCTTGTTTCCGTCACAAACCTGAGTCTCCTGCCCAGCCCGAGCCACCTCTACGTGCCAGGTCCAGGTCCCCTCTTGACAGGTCTCCTCTTGACTGGACTTATTCGGCTAATTCCCCGTATCAATCCTCACCGACGGTTCGAATTTCGGAGATATACCTTTTATCCCGATCTGCCAGTTGTAGTGCGGATAAAAGCAAATGTCTATGGACCTACGCCAGTTCCAGAACAAATGGTATTAACGACATCTAATGGTTTCGTTTTTGCAATGGTGAAGACTAGTGGTATTCTCAGTGGAATATATACATCCACCGGAAGAATGTTCCTGGTGAAAATAAACGTAAGAAGTGGTGAGGTTGAGGTCTTGACCCTAGCAGAAATTGAGGAAGTTCCAGTAGGGCCCGTCCGCCCAATAGATTGGTATTTTAGAGTTGTAGTTGCGAACCAAGATTCTCTACAGCTAAACAATTGATTAAATTGAAAAAATTGTAAAACTTTTTACCAGTGCGAACAGACGTCATCCAATCGACATTATTTAAAAAAATTAAAACTTAATAATTGTATGAAGAATACTAGAAGAAACGAAGAGAAAAAATTCTATTGACGAATATGAAATCGGCTTTTGGTTAGTTATTTTATTTTAAATTACTTAATTCAATTTTCTGTAAGATTCCATTTTTGAATAAATGAGAAAAAGAATAATTGAACTAATTTAAAGATATTCTGGGTCTAAACTGAGTTGACTTAAATTTCATCAATTATCTACTTCGGTAAGTCGCTTGATAGAGTGGGTGATTTAAGAGTAGCACAGAGTAAGGTAGAGTCATGAAAAGCCATCAGTCATTTTGTAAAAATGGAATGACATGGAGTGGACAAAGTGACCACTCGAACGATATTATACCACGAATATCTTGCCGATAATGAAAGAACTGACGGGAAAAAATAACACCCCGGTCTAATACGTTGACATTTCGACGAACAAGAAGCACTGACTCGATACGAAAAATAACAAAACAGCATTTGTGACCTTGTTCAAGGTTAGCAACTAACAAATTTCAACAGCGTGTGCCAACCAGTTCAGCACATGCAGTAAAATGCGAGAATTCACGTTAAGTTTGATCAGAGACAGAGAAAAATGAATCTACCTAGCAGAAACCGGCTTCCTCGTCTCGATCCTTTCATGGTTTTATTCTCTCTCAACTAAGTGGATCTTCCTTAAATGTTCGAAATTTGTTTTATATAAAGCGATTGTATCTTCTCACTCGGAGTTCAGAATAATCAATGAACGAGAGTGGCGTCGCCTCCTCACGTATGGAGAGTCGAGGCGCCACGCGTGTTTGGACCCTGGAACTGATGGGAATGAGGAAGAGTGCATCAGGGATTGATATACTTTAACATCCCAGAGAAATCACCCTATCATGGGGACAACAATCTGAATTTGATTCAAAGTGTGTTACGATTTACTTGTCATGCTTTATTTATGGAGATCGAAAAAATTCCACAATAACAAACAGAGTATTGCGGATTAAATCGTTCTGGGTTTATTTGTTTTATTTGTCTCTCGAAATTCCGCCGCATGTAAATACTTTCTGTACAAAATAGAATTTAACATAATAATTTGCCATAAGGGATTCTCCACGTCCCAACATACAAGTATGTTTGGAAAAGGAAGAATGCATCATCTATTTCTTCTTGCTCTCCTGGTCTTTAGCGACCTTCTTCTTCTTCTCTTCGCATACGTCACTCTTCTGCCGACTCCGAGCATCCTCGGCGTGCCAGGATGGGATCTTTTCCTGCCAGCCGACATCTCGCCAGGACTCGTGATTATCAGGCACTTGGATATGGACTTAGGCAACTTGAAGTTGTTCGGCTCATTCCCCATACCAATTCATTAAGACGATTCGAATTTCGATTGCATACTTTTCCTCTCGATTCGCCACTTCTACTGTAATAAAAAATTGTTTTCCGCTTGTGAATTCCGATACTAGAACAAATTGGATTAACAACAACTGATGTTGACGTTCCGTAAGTAGTAGAGGCTAGTGGTCTTCTTAATGGAATATATAATTCCAAAGGAAGAAGATTCTGGACGAATATGAACATACGAAGAGACAAGGTTTCTTAGTTGGCCAGAGAAGAAATGAAGGAAGCACTATTAGGCTCTGGCTGCCGAAGATTGGGTGACGGACAACTTTGCACGTAGCAACTTTGCACGTCGATGGCCGGGCGGACAACTGTGCACGTCCATCTGTGCACGTCCAAGACCACAGGAGCCCATCTGTGCACGTCGAAATTTCGACGTGTACAGTTATCACTTGGACAACTGTGCACGTGCACAGATGTCCCTTTCCCAACTGTGCACGTGCACAGAAGTCCCTTGCCCAACTGTGCACGTTTATGTCCTTACGTAAGGGTTGTACTTAAGTAATTCTGAGAGTTCAAGGAATTCAGAGAAAGCAAGACATTCAGAAAATTGGATGCTTTCAGCGAATTGAAGGCATTCAACAAACTTAAGTAATTCAGAGAATTCAACGAATCCAGGGAATGCAGAGAATTCAGGGAATTCAGAGGATTTAAGTAATTCAGAGAGTTCGAAGAATTCAGAGAATTTCTTGCATTCAGAGAATTCAAGGTATTCGGAGAATTCAAGGGATTCGGAGAATTCAAGGTATTCAGCAAATTGAAGACATTTAGCAAATCCAAGAAATTCAGCAAACTCAAGGAATTCAGAGAATTGAAAGAATTCGAGAAATTCTGAGAATTCAAGGGATTCAAAGAATTCAAAGGATTCAAGGAATTTAGAAAATTCGAGGTATTCAGAGAATTCAAGGGATTCAGCAAATTGAAGGCATTAAGCAAATTCAAAGAATTCAGCGAACTCAAGGAATTTAGAGAATTCGACGAATTCAACGAATTAATAGAATTCAGGCAATTAAGAGAATTCAGGAAATTCAGAGAATTCAGGTTATTCATATAATTAAGGGAATTGCGAGAATTCAAGGAATTCAGAGAATTCTAGACATTCAGCAAATTTGAAGGAATTCCGCGAATTCTAGAAATTCAGCGAATTCAAGGAATTCAACGAATTCAACAAATTCAAGGAATTCAGAGAATTCAACAAATTTAACGAACTCAACAAATTCAACGAATTCAAGGAATTCACAGAATTCTTCAAATTGAACAACTTCAAGGAATCCAGAGAATTCAAGAAATTCAGTGAATTCAAAGAATTCACAGAATTCAAGGAATTCAGAGAGTTCAAGGATTCAGAGAAGTCAAAGAATTCCAAGAATTCAAAGAATTCTAAGAATTCCGAAAATTCGAAGAATTCAGTCAGTTCAAGGATTACGGAGAGACTTGGAGAGTTATATTGCTTTCAATTTATGTGACTCGAAATAATATTTCGAGCCACATTATTCAAAGAAAAATAAAATTCTAAATTTGCTCGCCACAGATTTTTTTATAGAATTCTGAAGCTTTTTTAATGTTTCTTGCTTAGAATTGCTTAAAATGATTTGCACCTCAGTTTTTATTACTGGAAATAAAAACATTTTTAGCTTTAGAGTTCGAATTTTTTTATTTCATTGACTGTGAAAAATTATACTGAATACAATATAACACAAATCGTCAGACTGCAATGCAATTTCTAGAACGATTTGAATAAATTGTACACAATTACGAAATGACTTTACGATCCAACCCCTTGACTGACGAAGAAAAACGAGACGTTTTATACAACGCGATTATGACTCAGTTACCGGAAATTCAATCAATCGAATTTATGACAAAAAATGAAATGGGTAAAGGGTTAACATGTGACCATCTAGAAGAACGACTGACTCTAAATTTTGACTTTCTAACTGTGACCATCCATGTCCGCCGTATAAGGAATATGACGAGAGGAAGAAGAAGAAAGTTGGAAAGATCCAGTTCCAGGTGGGGAGTAACAATCCAATCGATATTAGGGTTATAGCGGATCTATGGACTTGATTTTACAAGAAAAAAGAAAGGAGTCATTGTTTTGAAGAACATATCTGTATTTTGATACACATCATGAATCCCTTGTTGCTGTTTTATTTGAAATTATTATTATTATTAAAAACAAATAAATTTACTTCTTTTTTGGCATGCCAATGATTGGGCTAAGGTGCAGCCAAGGATTAGTGCTCTTACTCGAATGCGCGGGGAAAATGGTTGTCACTTGGATACCTATTTAGCTAGAAGGTGGTGGTAATAATTTTTGGGATTTTTGTGGATATCGTCCATTTCCGTGAATTGTAAATCTTTTAATAGCAATAAAAGAAATGTGGCCTACTACAGTTATAATAGAGGTTCTTATCCCGTTTCACTGGTCTTGACAAATTTTTAAAGAAAAAAAATTGACCTTCATAAATTAAATGACAAAAATAAATTTGACTTTTTTCATAGAAGGACTGATAAAATGTAATAAAATCTTAGTTATCTCTAAATATAATCTACCAAGGACAAGCTTTAGGCACGATTTGCTCTCATAAAGGAACAGAATACTTATCAGTTACACTGATAACTACAGTTTTCTCCTCTAATTTGAAAATATGAGGATGTTTTATTCTCTGGTCGTATTATTGGCTGTAATCCTTATTGCTATTGGTAAATATAACAATGTGATAGATCTATAATAATTATTATAAAAATATTTGTAAGCTTTCCGCAAATAAGAATTTGTCCGATTTAATCTGCATCTACCCCAATTGGTTTATTTTGCCAAACTCTGCCTGTGTTTGTCCAAAATGAGTACCTATGCGTTAATTCTGAATTCATTTCGAGCGAATTCAGAATGTGTACTACTTTTTGCGCGGCCCTGGTCGCTTAAAAAATTTTAAAAAGTGAAATTGACCACACATGGCTTGAAACGCTTTTGCGTATGATCACTTTGCTTCGCAAAAAATGGTCTGTGCCGTCATAGTTTTTTCCAAAAACGCACTAGTTTCTCAGGTGACATTAACAGTGTATAATAAAGACAACCTTCGAATGAAAAAGAATTTCATTTCTTATTAAGCAAAAATACAATTTTCCTCAGATTCTTAGAAATCCAGATGGTTCAGGAAAAGCTTATTGACTTTCGGTCTATAAATCACCAATGATTTTCTGATTAAGTCACAATACACCACAGAATGATATGCTTGAGCATCCCATAGAAATTACCATCCAAGTGACACCGGTCTGAATTTTCCGCAACGTGTCGATTTTTTCCATCCCTTATTTGGGGAGATCGACAAATTTCCAGTATCATTAAAGATTATTTTCAAAACTCAACAAAAATTGGCTAAGAAACGGAGAATTGCAGATTCGCTCGATTCATATTTATTTTATCTGTTCCCAAAAATTTAGCCGCACGTGTGTATAAAACCGCATGTGCTTATTTGTTTCTGTACAAAATAATTTAATATAAAACAATATTGGATTTATTTCTTTTTCCAGAATTAAGTTCACAGTCTGGCTGTCATCCTAATGGCGATTCGCCTGATACTTCTGGTCCGCGTCCTTCGCGATCTTCTTGTCGTCCCATACCTCATTCTGCTGCCCAGCCCGAGCCTCCTTTACGTGCCAGGTCCAGGTCTCTTCCTGCCAGGCATTCCCTTGCCAGGACTCCTGATTGTCAGATACTTGGATATGGACCTGGCCAACTTGGTCTTATTAGGCTTATTCCTAGAAGTAATCCACACCGGCGATTCGAATTTCGCAAATACACTTTCCATCCCGATTCGCCACTTCTACTGCGACTAAGAAGAAATGTCTTTGGGCCCATTCCAAACCTAGAACATATTGTATTAACAACATATACTGGTGACGTTTTTGCAATATTGAAGACTACTGATGTTCTTAGTGGAATATATAATTCTAGACGAAGAAGGCACAGGGCGAAAATAAATATAGGAAGCGGTGAGGTTACGGAGTTGACCCAGGAAGAATGTAAGGAAGTCCCAGTAGGCCCCGTCTGCCCAATAGAATGGCATTTTAGCGTAGTAGTTGCAAACTCTGATTCTCTACAGCTAAACCAATAATTCAGTTTAAAAACTTGCTGTCAGTGATCATGATACAAACTGATAGCGAAGCAATTGTTGGTGGAAAATACAACTAGTGATGCCGTCGAGCGATTTTTCCCGATATCGACACGATTCCGACTTCATTCCAGCCTCCAGAATCGAGCGTAGATCGGTTCGGGTTTAGCTCGGCTCGAATTTGCGCGGGAAGTCGATATATCCATATGCAACTATAAAACCAGTTTTCAACATGCATTCCATTTTAAATTGTTTTTTAGTGAGAACGATTTTTTTTTACAAATTTGGCAGTATTGGACTATTTACTAAAAGGGAACAAATATAAATCAGATATTGAAAAGTGTACAATTTCCAGCTGAATTGTTTTAAATAGAATGCATTAGATTAAGTCGCCAAATCCTCAGAGTGCTGCATCCTACATTCAAACTTTCAACTATACAATTGTAATTTTATTTTCTTTTTAAATTGTTCATTTGTGAAAAAGGGTGTTGTGCTTGAACTTATCAACAATAATTATAGAATTATTATTCTAAAACGGTTTAAACTATACATTATTTGACGTCGAATGAAACATGTCTCTGGTTTGAAAATATTTTAATTTCTCAATTTGTAATATTTTTCACTCAAGATTGCTTTAAATGATATAATGAACAAATTTGCGGATTCACTCTTCAATTTAGAGTATCATAAATGATGGAGTGGATTCATATTTTTTTATCAGTTTTCGACCGAAACGATAAATTTTCAAGCTTTTTAAAAATGAGTTTATCAATATAATACTATTTATAAGAATTAATTTTGGGAGATTAATTGATTATTATTCTCTCCTCTCGATTTTCCACCAAGATAATAAATTTTCATCAACAATTTTGTTCAGAAAAATTACATTCCGACCAGGTAGTTGAATTTTTCATTAAAAAAGCTAAATTTTCAATTAAGAATGGAATAGTTGAATTTTCAGTTTCCAAAATAAATTTTCAACTAAACAAGTCAATTTAATTAAATCAAATTAAACAAATCACGATTTCTTTCTGCCTACAAATATCTGCAATGTACATTCGTTTATACAATTTGTTCCAAAAATAAACAATTAGTGATGATTTGCAATATTTTGCACAAGAACATCATTGGACATATGATCTTAACATGATCAGAAGCAAAAACGATTTCTTTTCGTTTAAAAACGCCTTATAGGTAAATTTATTCATGTTTTGAGTTCATAAAATAAACAGGTATTGATGCTGATGGCGAAATTTTTTTTAAAACCTCATTGGCAATCAAGTTTCAGCATGGTCAGATGAAAAAACGATTTCTTTTCGCTTAAAAACGCTCAAAATTAACATTTTTTTATGTATAATTTGTTTATAAAATAGAGAAATATTAATGCATGGCAATATTTTTTCCTGAAACACCATTGACAATATGATTTCAGCAAAGTCAGAAGAAAAAAACGATTTATTTTTGCTTCAAAACGCCTAAAATGTGCATTTGATTATATAATTTGCCTATTAATGTCTGCGATATACATTCCTTCATAGAATTGACCAATAACATTCAGTCTTGAATTTTGATGACCACGTATCATCCAAACAATAGAAGCAAGGAATTTTAGAGGACAAAACGTCATGGAAAGTATAGGGAAAATCGCGATTTTTCCCAAATTATGCGGAAGAAGCTGGAAGATGTTGACGGTATCGCTGGAGGAGTTGTGCAGATACACTGCAGCAACTCCTGCATCGCGAAATATCCCTGGTGAAAGTTTCGGATAGGAATTCATTCCGAACCAATCCCAAGTCATTCGAATCATTCCGGAATCTGTATCCGTACCAAACCGAGTTAATCAGAACCAATCCGAAGCAATTTTTAATTCTTCTCGAACCCTTTCAATCTATGCGCCAACTTAAAATTTAATCCGAATGAATGCGAGGTTCACTTTTCGATCCTTCTCAATCTGTGCCCCCTAATCCGAATAAATCCGAAACCACTTTTCGATGCTTTTCAATCCGTGAGCCCAATGCTTTTCCGGAAAGACTTTCCTATCCTTTTCAAATATCTTGCATCCGTGGGTCCACCTGAAGTTCGATCCGAATGAATCCGAAGTCAATCCGAATGAAACGGACTGAATCCGAAGTGAATCCGCAAAAATCCGACACTAATCCAAACAAACTGTTATTCCTTCTCAATCCGCAGTCCAATCCGATTGAATCCGAGGTTTATCCGAAACAACATTTCAATCCTATTCAATCCGTGACCCCAATCAGAATGAATCAGAAACCTCCTTTCAATCCCTTCCAATCCGTGCGTCCCATCCGATTAAATCCGAGGCTTTTCCGAAACCACATTGCAGTCCTTTTCAATCCGTGACCCCCAATTCCAGTGAAGCAGAAACCTCCTTTCAATCCCTTTCAATCCATGCGTCCAATTTGATTAAAGCAGAGGCTCATCAATGCGTCCGGCAATACAAACTTCAAACAAAATCAGTCTGAACCTAACTTTTAATCCCTTTCAATCCGTCTGCCCAGTCCGGAAGAATCCGAGGCTTGTCCGAAAAGAATTTTCAATTACTTTGAATCCGTCGGTCCTCTTGAAATTCAATCCCGCTAAATCCGAATGCAATCCAAGTGAATCCGACACTCATCTTGAAAAACTTTGATTCCTTCTCAAATGGAAGTCCAATCCGATTGAATCCGAGGCTTTTCCGAAACCACATTTCTATCCTATTCAATATGTGCGTCAAGAACAACTTAAATCTGAATAAATACGAAAACAACATTCAATCCTTTTCAGTCCCTACGAAAATACAAACTTCAATCCAAATCAATGCGAGCCTGACTTTGAATCCTTTTCAATCCGTCTGCCCAATCCGAATGAATCCAAGTCTTACCGTTACACACTTTTCAATCCGAGTGCCAAATCCGAATGAATCCGAGGCTCTTTCGAAACCACACTTGAATCCTTTTCAATCACTATGCCCAATCCGATTTAATCCGAACCCAAACCTTCATTTCTTTTCAATTCGTGACCCAAATCCACGTGAATCAGAAATCTCCTTTCAATACCTTCGCATCCGTGCGTCCAATCCGATTGAATCCGAGGCTAATCCGAAAAGACTTCTCAATCCGTCCTTTAAGTAAAACCTTAATCCTAATGAATCTGAAACCACCTTCCAATCCTTTTCAATCCATTTGCCCAATCCCATTGAATTCGAATCCAACCTCAAATCATATTTAATCCGTCCGAAAACACAAACTTCAATCCGAACCCAACTTTCCATTCCTTTCAATCCGCGACCAAATCCGAATGAATAAAAAAACTCCGTTTAATCAATCTCTATCCGTGCGTGCAATTCGATTGAATCTGAGGCTCATTCGGAAAGACTTTTCAATCCGTGACACAATAGAAACTTAAATCCAAATGAATCCGAAACTACCCTTCAAGTCTTTCCAATCCATCTTCCCAGTCCGAATAAATTCGAACCCATCTTTCAATTTTCTTCATTCCATGCTTCCAATCTGAATGAATCTCAACAACCGACTTTCAATCCGAATGAATTAGAAACCAAACTGAGCCCACCTTTCAAACCTTTTCAATCTGTGTCTTCAATCTGAACCCAACTTGCCATCCTTTTCAATGAGAATTAATCCGAGGAATATTTGAACTGATTTTTATTTCTTCTGAATCGGTATATGATACAAAAAAAATTAACTTTTTAATTATATATTTACAACATAAATGAATATACTAGTCTTACAAACTTATTTTTAACCTGCATTCACTATTTTTAACTATGATGCTTTCTCGCAGTTTTACACCTGTTTCAGTAAAAAAGTAACGTTTTGTAAATGTTTACCCCAAAATTTAGTATTTAAATATATTCCAATATTTTTCTGTTTTAAATAATTCAACCTACTTTAAAGAAGAATACTAAAATATTACATTGTTTTAACAATTCGATGGTCTTAGCGCCTGCTGGTATTTTACAAAACGGTTATTAATATGGTTCATCCACCTATACAAAAAACAATAATTGACTGGATCGGTAGTAAATTGTCCCCCTAAACCAGTGGTCGGCACGCTCTTGAGTAATGTATTTGGAATCTGCGTATTTTTCCGATTCCAACAACATGTCATTCATGTATAAAAGTTGAAAATAGAAGTATTTAGTATTGAATTGAATATTGAGCTAAAGTTTTTTGATATCAAACATCTTCAAATTTTCAACTTTCTTAGGCAAGTAATATATCACTTAAATCGGAAGAATCCGTAGATACTGATTATGCTATTATCAAATCGCCAGTTGAAAAATTGAAAGTTCTTAAATTTCCTTACTTTGTCGTTCCTGTGGACAAAAGATCACAGGAGTAAGCTGGAGTAAGCTGACCCACACTGAAGTCCGTGAATAGAACGAAAAGTAGCAGAAAAAATTAAGCCGGAACGGGCTTGACCATACCTGAAAAGTGAGCAAAAAGATTGCCGATCACTGCCCTAGACAGGTTTTTTTCCTCTGCTGTAAGAACGCTTTGCTTGGACTTAGCATCGTTTAGCATTCCCGGCTTCAATTTTTGATCAAAATGTGCAAATGGTATTCTGGCACTATCCTAGTGAAAGTTCCTGATAGAATTCCTTTCCAAATTATTCCGAAATTGGTATCCACACGATTCAAATCAATCCAAATCAAAATTTTTATCTGAATTCGGACGGAAACCCTTATGGTTTTGGTCGGGTGTCCGTCGGTCCGTTTTATAAAAAGGGGAAGTGAGGGCAGTCAGAGAAAAAGGGGTTTAGAGGATAAATTGAATAAATCTGAGTTCGGACTTAGAATATTTTTGGTGCAAAGATTTTTGAGTTTAACTTTCAATGATAATTTCGTCTCACCTGGTAGTGGGTTTAAATCGAGAACTGACATTCAATTGATTCAAAGTTAATATTAATAATGTTTATTAATAAAACAAGGATTATGATTCTTCTTTGAAAACGTATATTCAAATATTGTTGAATAAAATTGCTGGAGCTGTAAACTATTATGAACAATTAATGAATAATGATAACTCGAATATAAATAAATATTGAGTTTCTCTACAATCATGTGTCTTTATTGTGTTGAAACCACTTTTCGCGGCTTTTGATTTTAAACAAAATAAATCAACGGAAGAATTAACGCTAACAACCAATGGCAGCCAAGCTGAGAATTCTACAGGAGCAGAAATTCGATTCCAGCGCTGGTGGCCATTACAATTGGCGCAGTCGGTAGAACATTTCCGTTGTGCCGTACGAAAGTGGGTGACTGGACCAGAATTCAAATTTGAAAATCAAGGTCGCTGTCTTACCAGAACTGGATTTTTCCCTGACCATTAAAATTCAAACTGCTGAAATGAAATGTCGCTAACCACCGAGGAAATAGAATTAATCAACCTTATCTTGGATTCAATCTCTTCAATTTGGCAACCATCGGTCTGTATCAGTTTTGAAGACCGCTGGGAAATTTCTTTTCCTACCAGCATTCGAATACTCAAGTTCATCGAACCTACCAATTTCAACCCGGATAGTGACCTCAGTGACTTCGATTACGATTACGAGCCTGAAATCCAACTTTGTAAAATCAAGGTCAAGGAGAATCATTATGAGGTTCTATTGGAACTTCAACCAAATAGACAAGCGATCTTCCACATAGAAAAGGGAAACGTATCCTTTCTTTAAACGAGGAATCGATCATAAATTCCTCGAACAATCAGATTTCCTGTGCATTTCGGATAACCCGGGGATGGAATTATAGTAGTTTCTGGGCCCGAAAGTGTGCATGCAATCTGACAGAGGATAAAACCTCTCACTGTTCCTGATTCCCTGGACCCGTGAAGGATACCGGCACCGTTGGACGGCCCGCGAAGGGTGACGCACCGAGGGACTGAAGGATGTCTTGTTTCCCTGGCTAGGAACTCACTGGAACTCTGCAGAAGGGCCTTCTGGACAATCTGCAAGGAAACTCTCCGCAGTGAAGTTCTGTGAATAGTGAAGTGAATTTGGCTAATTAGTGAAGTGCAAAATTGGATTAATTGAATGCTGAATTCAATGCTGGTTTCAAGGGAATAACTTGAATTAAAATACATTTAGTTAAATGGTAATTTATTTCGAATTCCCTCAAATAATCCTAAATTAAGATTTTTAGCATCGAATTAATATTATTATATTAATTATAGGTCTTACGATTGATTAATCGAATCATATTTAAACTCTAAAAGGAATAAGTATCAATTTAATCTTAAATTACTAAACCTTGAACATTGTAATTAATAAATAACACAGGATATTATAATTCTAATATTATTATTATCCTTGAAACCTGAAACGTTGATAAAATGACTAGAACTAAGGTATTAGGGAAGGTTAAAGATAAGCGAACGATGAGAACCAGGAGTTCACAAAATCCTCCAAGGATTGATAATGAAGTTCGCACAATGAGAGATCAGGATCCTCAGCCTGGGCTCTCTAGGGCCCCTGGCGGTCCATTTAATAGTAGAGCCTCAGAAGTTGCAAGTCCCCCTGAATTTTAAATCGTAAAGGACGAATTTTCTGTCGAAATAGGCGAATGTTCAACAAAACAGTTGAATTTGCAACCAAAACTTTAACCCAACATAGTTGAATTTTCAACACGAAAATCGGAATGTTCGACAAAAAGACGAATTCTCAACGAAAAATTGAATAGTTCGAAATTCAACAAAAACAAAAACGAATTTTCTTTGGAATTCTCCATAAAATAGTTGAATTTTCAACCAAACAGTTGAATTAAAAAAAAATTTAACAAAATATTTAAATTTTTAACCAAATAGTTTAACTTTCAACCTACAAAGTTGAATTATTTACCAAAACGACATTTCAACAAAGGAAATTAATTTTCTACCAGAAAATGACAAATTTTCAACAGAATAAACCAATTTTTAAACAAATAATAACATAGATTTTCAACCGAATAGTTGAATTTTCAACTAAAGACGATAAATTTCAATCCAAAAATGGAATAGTTAAATTTTCAGTTAAACAAATGGATTTTTCGTAGAAAAAAAAGGAAAAGAAGTTTAATTTTCAATCAAGTAGTTCAATTTTCAATTAGGAAGATTTGTAATTTCTAGCAAAAAAGATAAATTTACTGAAAAAATATGAATGTTCAACCAAAACTGGAATAGTTAAATTTCCAGCAAAAAAATCATTTTTGACAGAATAGTTCAATTTTCAAGAAATAAAAAATTAATTTTCATACAAAAATGAAGTTTTTTCGACAAAATAATTCAATTTTCAGCCAATAAGATGATTTTTTATTAATGTTTCTTTAGATTCCAACCAAGTAATTGAATTTTTAATAAAGAAGATAAACTTTCTAATAAAAAAGAGATTTATTTACAACAACAAGAAAACGAGTTTTCAATGAAATAGTTAAATTTTTAACCTTCAACCAAATAGTTAAACTTTTAACCTACAAAGATGAATTCTTAACGAAAACGTCGAATTTTCAACACAGAAAATTAATTTTCTACCAGAAAAGACAAATTTTTAACAAAAGACACCTATTTACAGAGAAATAATTCAATTTTTAACTAAAGATGATTAATTTTCAGTAAAATATTTTTTTGTATTTTTGATCTATGTTATTATTATCTTGGATATGAAAAGAGCTGAATATTCGACATAAAATGTAAAGTACATTTTCAATGTACAAAATTAATTTTGAAAAAAAACGAGTTTAAAAAGAAATGTTTTTTTAACAAAATAATTCAAGCTATCTTCTAATGACAGTATAAAGTACCTATCACGCCTGGATATCAATTCAAGCTACACTCCATCACAATTTTATGATTATAGCTCTTTTCCTTTTCCAGATGTGGTTAACAGAAAAAAGTTACACACACACACACACACGGACATCTTTCCAAAGGGACGAATCAATCAATTAATCAATTAATTAAGTACTCCGATGTGCAATTATCTGAACTCCTGGAATCTGCATTTGTCTTTCGCTAAAGACCAAAGTAAATCGACCGCCGACAATTAATACTTTTACAATCTTTAAAATTGCGCAAAACATGGGTGGATGAAATTTTTATTAGCTGACAAGATTTGAAAATGATATAATTGGAAAAAATGGGTAAAAAGTACTAGGTAAATCAGCCAATATTCTCAATATTGAAGGTAATCTTAAATAAAATCGAGAATAAAATGCAAAATTACCAAAACTCACAACAGAAATTGAATGGGTTGACCGATTTTTTTCTATCTTTTTTTGATCGTCTCGTAATTATGTAATGAACCTAATGCAGCATATAAAAATTCAATTTATGCATATTTTAATAATTATCAATTTCGTTCAAGCGGCTCGAATCGTGTCAGGATGCAAGAATCGAAAGGGCGATTGATTTACGAGCGACCCCCTGGGTTCAGCATGCTCGAGAACCGTCACGGTGAATTACGATAAATTCTATATATATTTGCAGAGCGCCTGTTTTAGGTTCAACGGGGGTACTTTCCCGGTGGCGGATTGCTCGTTTCCAGGCGCAGAAATGAAGCACATTTTCGATTAATTACAAAAAAAAAAAAAAAAAAAAGACCATTTTTCGAAAAAAAAACTTTCTTTTTGTGCAGTATGCTCTTAAGATTATGTGGTTGAAATATTACATCGAACAATTCATCCGTTTAGCGGGATTCATGTCAAAAGGAATACATGGGCTAAACATAAGGCTTGAGGAAGCGCCTTAAAGTCTTAACACAAAATTTTGCCGGGTCACGAATTATTTAGATTCTCATCTGCGCTGTAGGGGGCCTGGCTGGCGCCCAGATCTATCCGATTTGTAAAAATAAACCAATATAGGTATACTCATGTATATACGTATACGGATACGTATATACATGTGTATACGCAAATAACGTATCTGCCATTGACAGGTGGAATAAACCATCCCTTGCAATTTTCTCTCATAAAATTGAGAATTTAATTGCAGAAAAGGAGACACCCAAGTAGAATAAGTCGTTTCGTTCGGTACCAGGGATCCAGTGAGTAAACCGTTGCGATTCAGATAATAGGAATGAGAATCAGGATACTTCTTATGTTAACATATGGCTGAAGCAAGGACAAAACTATCTGATTCAAAAATCTTTGAAGA
>CAKNXH010001629.1:0-19198 GCA_932178445.1 Andricus quercusramuli
GGAGTAGTTGAATTTTCAGTTGAAAAAATTATTTAAAAAAAAATTTCTAAAGCATAGTTATCCACTAAATATTTGGATTTTTACCTAAATAATAAATTGTCAAACGAAAATGAAATAGTTAAATTTACATCCAAGAAAATTAATTTTCACGTAAAAAAAAACTTTCGACCAAATAGTTAAATTTTTGACGAAAGAAAAAAATTTTAACCAAAAAGATGTATTTCCTACAGAACATGAAATAGTTAAATTTTCTTTAAAAAAAAAATTAATTTGCAACAAAAAAAAAAAGAACTTTTCGATGGGATAATTAAATTTAAGAGCAAGTTAATTAATTTTTAATCAAAAAGATGAATTTTCAACGAAAGCGATTAATTTTCTACAAAAAAGACGATTTTTCTATGAAGTAGATGAATAATCAACTAAATAAAAAAAATACTTTCATATAAAAAACAAGAATTGTTGACAAAATAGTTACATTTTCGTCGAAAGAAATGAATTTTCAACCCAAAAGATGAATTTTTGAACAACATGATTAATTTTCTACTAAAAGAGATGAATTCTCCAGAATTAAAATATATTTTTTAAAAAGTTGAGTTCTTAACTAAAAAAGATAAATTGGCAGCCCATAATGGAATAGTCAAATTTTTAGTTTAAAAATTAATTTAAAAAAAAAAACGAATTTTCAAAGAAATGTCAAATTTTCGATGAAAGAAAAGAATTTTCAACGAAAAAGATGAATTTTTAACAAGTTAAGTAAATTTTATAACAAATAGTTGAATTTTTTAACTAAAAAAGATAAATTGGCAACCCCTAATGCAATAGTTAAATTTTCTTTAAAATAAATTAATTTACAACAAAAAACAAGAACTTTTCGACAGAATAGTTGAATTTAAGAACAAATCAATTAATTTTTAACCAGAAAGATGAATTTTCAACCAAAACGATTAATTTTCTACCAGATTGTTTAAACAATTTATTTTTGCTTTCAGCAGTTTTCTTTTAGAATAGAGATATAAATTCGCTGTTTTTTTCAAACAATTTTTCAATTTCTAACAAATTTTTTTATCACAGTGAGGTTAATAATAATTAATAATTAATAATTCATTCATGTTAACAAGAATAATCGTTTAAACAATTTAATATCATTGTTAATATTATCATCTTTGAATAATGCTAGAAATTGCAGTTTTTCCTACATTTTTTTGTCTATTTTTTACTCGGACTGAGTTTATATTTAATTTAATTTAGCAAAAATAATTTTTTAAACAAATTACTATCGTTTAGAGTTATCATCTTCTATATTAATACTAGATAGTTGCGGTTTTTTTCTGAAATTTTCAACTTTTTGTTCATTTTTTAATTAGAGCGAAGTAATAATTAATTTTAACATTTTGTTATAAATTCAATTGTCAAATTAGAAAAATATTTTAATTATAAGGAACAATTTTAATTTTCAAATATTTTTCGTTCCTATTAAAATTTTTTTTTAATTCAATTGTAAATTATGTCAGTCTTAGCGCTTTTTAGTTAATTTTTAAATTCGTTAAATATTTTGTCGAGTTAAAAAAATGGTACTGTGACCATCTATAAAGAATTTTTAAATAAATTTTTGATGAAAATTAAATAATTAGGTAATCTTTACCAAACATTGTGAAATTTGGAGACCTGAGATCAAGAATCTTGTCCTTCGACTCTATTTCTGTATTTTTAAGAATAAATAAAGCACTGTTATCAGAAAGAACTTGAGATTTCATCTTTTTATTGAAAATAATATTTTTAACATGAAATTAAAAAATTCAATTTTTCATCAAAAATTTATCTTTTTTAGCTGTGAATTAACGTTTTTGATGATAATACATATCGTTTTTCATTTAAAATTAAAATTTTTTTTATTGAAATGTTAAATATTACATTTTTCGTAAAAAATTCATATTTTTTGGTTGAAAATACAAATAATTGTTTGAATTTATTAAATTAAATTTAAATTAAATTTTAATTAATTTTTTGATAATTCATTTATTTTTTTAAAAATTCATTTTTTATTTCCGATTAAATTTTTTTCAACTGAAAATTTAACTGCTACATTTTTTATTAAAAATGTATTCTTCTAGAAGTAAATTAACTTTTTTATTAAAATTACATATTTTCGAGTTTAAAATTAAACTCTTTTTTCAAAATGCGTCTTTTTGGTTAGAAAATTCACATCTTTTGATGAAAATTTTAGCTTCTTTGGTTAATCTGTTTTTTATTTAAAATTAAAATCTTCTTTGTTTGAAATATCAACTATTATATTTTTCGTTAAGAATTCATATTTTTTTATTAAAAATTCAAATATTTGGTTGAAAGTTAAACCAATTTGTAAACATTTATTTTTTTTTGAAGATTCAAAATTTGATTTGAAAATTAATGATTTGATTGAAAATTAATTTTTTAAGGTTTATCTTTATTTTTATGGATTTTATTGAAAGTTCAATTATTTGAATGAAAAATAATATTTTTTATTGAAGATTTTGATTGAAAGATTGAAAATTTTAGATGAAAATTATTATTTTTTATTTTGAAAATTAATTTTTGTAGTTGAAAATTTAACTGTGGCATTTTTTATTTAAAAAATGTATCTTCTCTAGTTATAAATTACCTCTTTTGTTCGAAATTCATATTTTTGAGTTGAAAATTCGTTTTTTTTTTTTAATTTTTTTTTTAAATTAAAAAATAATTCATATTTTTTATTCAAAATTCATGTTTTCAAAGATTTTTTTGTCGTTGAAAATTTGTATTTTTTTTAGAAATTGTATATCTTTTGGCAAAAATTTAGCTTTTTTAAATAAACAATTTTTTATTCAGTCGTTCGAGTTCAAAGTACAACTATTGTATTGAAAATTAATTTTTTTGAGGATTTATCTTTTTTGTTGAAAATTCATTTCTTTAGTAGAAAATTGAACTTTTTAAAAATTTGTTTTTGATAGTTGAAAATAAAACCAATTGGCCATATTGGCCATATTTTTTTAGTTTATAAATTCAATTATTTGATTAATTTTCATTGAAGATTTCATTTCGAATTGGAAATTTCAGTCCTCAATGATTCTGAAGAAAATGTATCTATTTTCCTGAAAATAAAAAAATGAAAAACTTAAAATAAATTATATTTTCTTGAAAATATTTACATTTTCAACCAAAGAAAAGAAACTGAAAATTTTTTTTATTAGATAAAAATTGAAGATTCATCTTTTTTGTTATAAAACTAATCTTTAGGTTTGAAAATTAATTTCGATAGTAAAAAATTTATCTTTTGTTTTTTTCTTCACTGAAAATTTAGCTATTCCATTTTTTACTGAAAATTTATTTTTTCATAAGCATTTAAAAAATTTTAAAAATCAATCGATTATGAAAATTTTTATCCAAACAACGCACGATATGAAAAAAAGTCAGGAGAAAATAAACGTTAATTTTTGAAATCCCTACAAGATTATCAGAACAACTTTTTAAATTTTATTGAAAAATCGAAAATTCAAATTTTGATCTCACAAAAAATATTGAAAAATAAAAAATTCCATTTTATGGTCAAACTATGAAAAATAAGAAAAAATGCGCTAGAAAAAATCGTGCTCTCAAAAAAAGATCAACAAAAAAAATAAAAAATACAAAAAATTTTTTTTGGGAAAACGGCACAAGCTACAAAAAAAAATTAGGAAACAAAATTTTTGCACCTAAAACACATCTAAAAATTTATTGTGAATCACTTTTTGATAGGACACGTAGATTTTATTTGAATCATAAAAAATTATGTTAAAAATAAAAATGAAAATTTGTTGGAAAAACAAAAGGTACAAAAAAAAATTGATAGCAGTTGTTCAGCCAAAAAAAGTATAAATTTGTTATAATTATTAAAATTTTTATTATTTATCATTGAAAAATTATGAGAATTGTCCGAAATTTGACACCGCGAAATTCAAATTTCGAAAAACGACTCAAAATACGATAAAAAGCCCTGGAGAGCAGTGAAAAAATTCTTACAACCATTTTCAAATCAGACTCGTCATTTTGGTTTCATTTATTCAAAATACTATAAAAAAAGTCGAAAATGCAAATTTTAAGCCAAAAAACGCAAAATGTTGGGAAGCGTTTTTGGGCGAATTTCAGCTTTTTAATATTCCTAGAACATTTCTTTGTACCATTTTCTGACAGAAATCCTTGTTTTCAATTTATTTCTCGAAATTTGTTTTCGTAAATAAATAGTGGAATCTAAAAAATATCATTTTGATAAAGTTTTTTCCAAGTATTCCAAATGCAAAAAATAAATATCCGAGCGTGAAGCGAGAGGTTCTACAATGCCCGAGCGAGGAGCGCGAGGTTCCTCATTATTGAGCGCGAGGTTTCTCATTATTGAGCGCGAGGTTCCTCATTATTGAGCGCGAGGTTTCTCATTATTGAGCGCGAAGCGCGAGACCCAACCGAAGCGGGAAAATGTGACCGCGTAGCAAGCAGATTTTTTATTGAAAATTAATCTTTCTCATTATAATTTAAATTACGTTTCAAATAAAAAATTAATCGCCAGGTTTATTGTAGTCTAATAATTCTGAAGGTTCTTCGCTTCTCAAATCTGAGCTGAAGAACCGTGTCCTTGCACTCTATTTATTCTAAAGAATAAATGAAGCGTTGTTATCGGATATTAGTCGAAAAAGCTTGTATATAAAGCAGCCATTCATTTAGTCACTCGTCTCATTTATCGACAAAAAATCAGTCCTCGTTTCTCCATCATTCAATCTATTTAGTAAAAATGAACATCATCACCGGAATTCTGCTTCATGCATTTCTGGGTTATTTTCAGTTCCAACGTAAGTGTAATATAATAATAAAATTATTATTCATAAAAAATGTCACATACGTGGAAGGAAAAGATCGTACGAAGCAACTTTACACGTGTCCAACATATGGTAGCCTCCCATCTGTACACCTTCATTGGTTAAAGATTCAATATTTTAGCGGAAAATGTCTCAATTTTGTTGAAAAATATTTTTTTTGGGTTGAAGATTCATATCTTTGGTTGGAAGTTCCATTTCTTTTTGTTGATAATTAATTTTTCGATCCAAAATTTTTTTTTTATAACCCTTTTTATACTCTCTTATGGCTTCAAGGGTTGTGTTCACATCATCTAAACATTCAAACAAGAAAATTGATATTTCCGAAGTAACAAAATCAAAGTTTTTCTTTAATTCTAGAGTTGTGGTTTGAAATTCATTTAGAACAAATCAGAGAAACACATCCTAGCAGTGGAATTCTTAAAAATTATTTTCATGGTGATTTTAATTCTTAACATTCCCTAAATATTGAAAAAAGCGTTTACAATCAAAATTTCAGGAAATTCTTGGTTAATACTATTTGTGTCAGAAATCCCTTGAATTTCAAAAAAGGAAATCGAAAATTCCTAACGGACAACAACACAGGAATTTTTCCATTGTATTGGGGTTGAAAATCATTTCATAATAATTTCGAGAAACATACCCTAGCAGGGAAAGTCATTTAAATCATAATAAGGATTGATTCAACATCCCCTAGACGTCCCAACAAAAAATCGACATTCAATAACAAACAAAATAACAGAAGATTTTCTTATTACAATAAGAAAATCTTCTGTTATCAATTCTGTAATCAATTTAGAATAAACGTGGAAGACACATTCTAGCATTAAAAGTTGATGAATTTATTTTAAAGATTGTTCTAACATCCTCTTAATGAAACCTCTGCAAAGATAACGTTGGATCAGAAATAATTTTATTTCAAAACTAAGTTTACAGTAAGCTGAAACATTTTTTCCAAGGATTTTCGATTCTAAGTCGTAGTATTAACGTTATCGAAAAAAATTTGTCCTTTGATAAAGTATATCAACATAAGCTTACAATTTGAACAGTGATTCCAGCAAAACAGATTTTTGATGATGTAACATCTCTGCCAAAGTTTCAGATATTTGAACAAATAAATCGACTTTTACTAAGGAACAAAATCACAGAGTTTTTTTGATACTATCAGGTTTTAAAATCAATTGATAATAAGCGTGAAAAACATATTCCAGCAGGAAAGGATTTAAAAATATTGCAATCGTTGCTTTAACAGCTCCTGAACATTCAAACAAGATAATTGACATTTCCAAAAAAACCAAAACTATAGGAGTCTTTTATTATACTATTGGGGTTGGAAATCAATTCAAATTTAATTTGGGAAACATACCATAGCAGGATGGTTTTAGCATTACCTAAATATTAAAAGGAAATCGACATTTAGGAACAAACAAAATCACAGGAAATTTGTTTGTTATACCATAGGTGTCATGAATCAATTTTAGAAATACAACTTCCTTCCTTCCTTCCTTGAAATAAACTCAACTGTTTTTCCTACAGGATATGTTTTTCACATTCAAGGCAAATTGATTTCCAACCCTATGGGATTTTTTTTAGAAAATGTCGATTTTGTTGTTTGAATGTTTAAGGAATTTTAAAACAACCTTTTCGAAATAAAAACTCTTTTTCTAGTACAGTACGCTTCCTGAACTTATTTTGAAATGATTTTTGACCCCAACGATTTAATGAAAAAATCTCCATTGGTTTTGGATGCCAGAAAATGTCAGATGCCTTGCTTGATTGTTTAGTGGGAGCTAAAACCAACCCCAAACATCCTGTGACAATTATCAAATAGATTTCAATTTCTGTTTGAAAAATTAGATGCAGCTGGAACGCCAATGCGTCTGAACAATCACCAAGTTTTTGTAGAAATGGGAGATTTTAGTGATTATGAAGGAATTCTCGTAAGATCACCATTCATTGAAGGTACTTTCCAAATGCCCTTGTGGATGCATCATGGAGAAGCAGAGTTTGAAAGTAACGTTTCCGCTTTTATACTACCGCAATCGGGCGAATGTTATCAAACAGTTCTGAAATCAACCAATCGACCAGAACAACATGATTCTCATCCTTTCGGTCCACTGATATGTGAAATGCGTTTAGATGGTGACCGGTATTTTTCTACTGCATTTTTCGAAGAGTACAATCCTCCTCCTTCGGACCATCCTGACTATCATTTACACCCACTCCGCAACCGCATTTATATAACATTGCGAGGAGGTCCTATCTATAGTGCAGAATTACTGGCACCTCATGAGTTGGCCAGGTCACATCCCAATTCACCCTCATCACCACATGGACCCAATTCACCGGAAAAACGCACATACTAAATCTGAAGGTATCAAATTGGTGTGCAACAATTCCAGCAATCCAACAACGTCTTCAGTTTCTTTGTATTCATGATTTTCGGAACAATTGAATCGATCTGCAGATTTTTTGATGCCTCAAGATTTAATATGCACACCAAATCTGAAGGTATCAATTTGGTATGCTACAGAATGATCCAACAATCCAACAATGTCTTTAGTTTCTTGTGATGATTTTCTGAACAATTGAATCGATCTGCAGAAGATTTGGTTTAAGATTCAATGTGCACACCAATTCTGAAGGTATCAATTTGTTATGCTACTGAATGATCCGGAAATCCAACAATGTCTTTTGTTTCTTTTTTATGATGATGATTTTCGGAACGATTGAATCGACCTGCAGAACTAATGATGCCTCAAGATTTAATGTGCACATCAAATCTAAAGGTATCAATTTGATATGCTACAGAATGATCTGACAATCCAAAAATGTCTTTAGTTTCCTAAGATGATTTTCTGAGCAATTGAATCGAGCTGCAGAAGATTTTATATAAGATTCAATGTGCAAACCAAATCTGGAGGTATCAATTTGGTATGCAACAGAATGATCCGAAAATCCAACAATGTCTTTAGTTTCTTTTCATTGATGATGATTGCGGATCAATTCAATTGACCAGCAGAACTTTTGATACAAGATTCAATGTGCATACTAAATCTGCAGGTGTCAATTTGGTAGCATCAGAATGATCCAAAAATCCAACAATGTCTTCAGTTTCTTTTCATTGGTGATAATTTTCGGAACAATTGAATCGACCTGCAGAACTTTTGATGCCTCAAGATTTAACGTGCACATCAAATCTGAAGGTACTAATTTGGTATGTAACAGAATGATCCGAAAATTCAACAAAGTCTTTTGTTTCTCTATATTGATAATGAATCGCGGATCAATTTAATCGATAATAATAATTTTGTACTGAAATCTTCAGAATTAATGTCCACATTGAAGCACGGAAAAAATTTGTTGTCTCACAGAATTTTTGGTTTAAATTATAAAAACCGATTCGATGCTGTTTCTTGAAGTGAGCATTCCGAATCGCTGCACTACTAAAGTATCTTCAAAATTTTATTTGTCGCAATTGTTTCAAGTTTGACCCCAATTTTTCCTTAACTTGTAAAAACAAAGTTTCAGTGAAAAGAAAATGGAATGTTCAGGAACTTAAATTGTAACTCTTCAAAATTCTAGAAATTTGCAAATCTTCAAAATGAAAGAGTTTTTAATATTGAAAATTTAAAGATGAAAATGATGAAAGTTTTAAGTATGACAATCAAAAATACTGTAATTTTGATAATTAATATTCGGAATTTAAATCTGAAAGAACCAGAATTAAAAACTTGTCTTTCGGTCTATTATTTACAAGAAATTCCTTCAATTATATAAAAGTTCGTGAATTATTATGATTATGGAAATTGAACTTTAGGAATATGTATTTAATAATCTTAAAAACTAAAGAGTTTTCAATTGTACATCTTCAAAAAAAGTTAATTCTGAATTGCAAATCATGAAAATTGAAGACTTTTCAATTATGAATCTTCAAAATTTTACCATTCCAAACAATTTTCCCAAATTACATCAGTTTTCAATATGAATCTTGCAATATGAATAATTTATAATTCTGTTTCAAAACCTGAAAAATTATTCAAATTACATACTTTTGAGAAATGAAAATTCAAAAATGAAATAATTTGTATTCTGTTTTTGAATCCTAAGAATTTTCAATCAGAACTCTTGAAAATTGCAGAAATTTGAATTAAAAATCATGAAAATTGAATAACTTTAATTCTTCTTTTGAAATTGAAGAATATTAATTTTTCTTTTAAAGTTGAAGAATTTTCAATTGTGATTCTTGGAAATTGCAGAAATTTGAATTGAAAATCATGAAAATTGAATAATTTGTCATTCGTTGTTTAAAATTCAAGAATTTTCAATTGTAGCTCTTCAAAATTGCAAAACTTTGAATCGAAAATCATGATAATTGAAGAATGTTCAATTATAAATCTTCAAAATGGTTTTTTTCTAAAAGATTGTTCCAAATAACATCTGTTTGAAATATAAATCATAAAAATTAAATAATTTTTCATTCTTTTCTCAAAAATTGAGAATTTTCAATTACAACTCTTGAATTTTGCAGAACTTTTAATTGAAAATTGTCCAAATTGCAGAATATTCAATTCTAAATCTTCAAAATTTTTCTCTTCAAGTAAATTGTTCCAAATTACATACATTTAAAAAATAAATCATGAAAATTGAATTAATTATAATTGTTTTTTTCAAATTTAAGAATTTTCAATTGTGAGTCTCAGGAATTGCAGAACTTTTAATTTAAACCCGTAAAAATTGAAAAAATTTCAATTCTAAATCTTCAAAATTTATCTACTACAATAAATGGTCTCAGTATACATACGATTGAAATATAAATCATGGAAATTAAATAATTTGGCATTATTTTTTCAAATTTTAAGAATTTTCAATTCTAAATCTCCAAAATTAATCTATTTCAAAAATATGTTCGGAATTACATAAGTTTGAAACATAGATCATGAAAATTGAATAATTTGTAATTCTTGTTTCAAAATTTAAGAATATTCAATTTTAACTCTTTCAAATTGCAGATCTTTTAATTTTTCAGTTTTGATCCAAAATTGAAAATTTTCAATATTGAAAATCATGAAATTGAAGAATTTTTCAGAGTAAATCTTCTCAATTGAAACTCTTCAAAAAATATTATCCACATTACATTCTTTTTGAAAAAAAATCTGGAAATTCAAATAATTTGTAATTCTGTTTTTGAAAAATAAGAACTTCCAATAGCAACTTTTAAAAATTGCAGAATCTGATATTGTAATTCTTCCAAATTGAATAGGTTTCAATTTGTACAATTTTTAATTGAAAATTATAGAAGTTTCACGTCTTACAAATTAAAATTTTTTTATTCTGACCATTTACATTCGACATTTTTTCAATCAAAAAGATTTCGAATTGAAAACATGGCTTTTGATTTCAAACATCATCAAGATGCAAGAATTTTTATTTATGCATCTTTAAAGTCAAAGAATTTTCTATTGAAAATATTGAAACAATGTCTAGTTTCTTTTCATTGCTGATGATTTTCGGAACAATTGAATCGACCTACAGAACTTGTGATGCCTTAAGATTTAATGTGCACATCAAATCTAAGCATATCAATTTGGTGTGCTACAGAATGATTCGAAAATCCAACAATGTCTTTAGTTTCTTTTCATTGATGATGATTTCCGGGTCAACTCAATTGACCTGCAGAACTTCTAATACAAGATTTAATGTGCACACCAAATCTGAAGATATCAATTTGGAATAAAACAGAATGATCCAATAACCCAACAATGTCTTCAGTTTCTTTTCTTTGATGATGATTTTTGGAACAATGAAATCCACCTGCAGAAGTTTTGATACAAGATTCAATGTGCACACCAAATCTGTAGGTATCAGTTGGGTATGAAACAGAATTATCCAATAATCCAACGATGTCTTTTGTTTTCTTATATTGATACAGACTTTTGGATCAATTGAATCGACCTGCAGAACTTTTGGTACCTCAAGATTCAATGTGCACAACAAATCTAAAGGTATCAAATTGGTATGCAACAGAATGATCTAACAATCCAACAATGTCTTTAGTTTTGTTTCATTGATGATGATTTTCTGATCAATTCAATCGACCTACAGAACTTTTTATATCTCAAGATTTAATGTGCACACCAAATATGGAGGTATCAATTTGTTATGCAACAGAATGTTTCAACAATCTAACAATGTCTTTTGTTTCTATTCATTGATGATGATTTTCGGAACAATTGAATCGACCTGCAGAACTTTTGATGCCTCAAGATTTAATGTGCACATCAAATCTGAAGGTACTGATTTGGTATGCTACAGAATGATCCGAAAATCCAACAATGTCTTCAGTTCCTTCCCATTAATGAGGATTTTTGTAACAATTGAATTAACCTGCAGAACTTTGGTGCTTCAAGATTTAATGTGCACACCAAATCTGAAGATATCAATTTGGAATGAAACAGAATAATCCAATAATCTCACAATGTCTTTTGTTTCTTTTCATTGATGATGATTTTCGGAACAATTGAATCGACCTGCAGAACTTTTGAAACAAGATTCAATGTGAACACCAATCCTGAAGGTTTTAATTTGTTATGCAACAGAATGATCCAACAATCCAACAATGTCTTTAGTTTGTTTTTCATTGATGATGATTTTCTGATCAATTCAATCGACCTACAGAACTTTTGATACTTCAAGGTTTGATGTGCATACTAAATCTGAAGGTATCAATTTGTTATGCAAAAGAATGATCTAACAATCCAACAATGTCTTTAGTTTCTTCTCATTGATGATGATTTCCGGATCAATTCAATTGACCAGCAGAACTTTTGATACAAGATCCAATGTGCACACCAAATCTAAAGGTATTGATTTGTTATGCAACAGAATGATCCAATAATCCAACAATTTGTTCAGTTTCTTTTCATTGATAATGATTTTCGAATCAATTGAATCGACCTGCAGAATTTTTGATACCTCAAGATTTGATGTGCATACTAAATCTGCAGGTATCAATTTGGTATGCTGAAGAATAATCCATTAATCCAACAATATCTTTCGTTTCTTGTTGTTGATGATGATTTTCGGAACAATTAAATCGACCTGCAGAACTTTTGAAACAAGATTCAATGTGCACATTAAATTTGAAGGTATCAATTTGTTATGCAAAAGATTGATCCAACAATCCAACAATGTCTTCAGTTTATTTTCATTGATGATGAATTTCGGATCAATTCAATTGACCTGCAGAACTCTTGATACTTCAAGATTTGATCTGCACACCAAATCTAAAGGTATCAGTTTGTTATGAAACAGAATGATCCAACAATCCAACAATGCCTATAGTTTCTTATCATGATTTTCTGAACAATTGAATCGACCTGCAGAACTTTTGATGCAAGATCAAATGTGCACACCAAGTCTGAAGGTATCAATTTGGTATGAAACAGAATGATCCAATAATCCAACAATGTCATTTGTTCTTTCATATTTTATGAGTTTGGGGTTCAATTGAATCCACCTACAGAACTTCTGATACATCAAGATTTAATGTGCACACTAAATCTAAAGGTGTCAATTTGGTATGCGACACAGTGATTCAACAATTCAACATTGTCTTTCATTTATTTTCACTGAAAATGATTTTTGGATCAATCCAACAATGTCTTTCCTTTCTTCATATTGATAATGATTTTCGGATCAATTGAATCGACCTACAGAACTTTTGATACCTCAAGATTTAATGTGCACACAAAATCTGAAGATATCAATTTGGTATGCTAAAGAATAATCCATTGATCCGACAATATCTTTTGTTTCTTTATATTGATGATGATTTTCGCATCAACTGAATCGACCTACAGAACTTTTGATACCTCAAGATTCAATATGCACTCCAAATCTGAAGATATCAATTTGTTGTGCAACAGAATGATCCATCAATCCAACAATATATTTTGTTTCTTCACATTGATAATGAGTTTTGATTCGATTGAAACAACCTGCATGTATGATAATCTTAAAATTAATATCCTCATTGAAGCACGGAAGAAATTGGTTGTTTAAAAAAATTTCTGGTTCAAACTATGAAAACCGATTTGATGCTAAGGCATTGTGGAACCAAACAGCCTCATTGACAACGAATTTGGAAAACTTACATTCTGAAGATGTGCGAAATTGATGTTTTAGAAGAAGTGTTTCTTGTGTTGAGCATTCTGAATTGCTGCACCACCAAAGTATCTTTTAAAATTTATTCATTACGATTGTTTTTAGTTTATTTTTAATGCTTCCTTAATTTGTAGAAACTAAATTTTCATAAATTTAAGAAAACGGAATATCCTTGTTATATGGTGTATCGTCGTCTCAATTAAAAATACGATTTTTTTATTGTTATGTTTTTTCACTGAATGAAGTAATCTGCTAGTATCGATTGGCAGCTCATTTTTCCGTGAATCAGTTTGACACCTTATTAGCATACGTCACTTTGTCTGTTTTTTTAGTTTAAGTAAATTTAAAAGTTTGTTATTACAATTAAGTTTGTTGGTTAATTAGTATACGACAATTTGAATGTTTATTATTATGCGTCACTTTGATACTTTATTAGCATAGGTTCACTGAACAGTTCATTAGTATATTAGTATATTACTGTTCACAATTCAAAAATTTGCAATTTCAAATCCATCCAACTGAAAGAATTTGAATTTAAGTTTTCAAATTTAACAATAAAGAAACCAATTGAAAATTGAATCATTTTCTATTATAGACATTTAATATTGAAGAGTCCCTATTTGTAAATTTTCAAATTTTAGGAATTTCAAATATGAAATTTTAAATATTGAAAAATATTTAATTGTATATCTCGAAAATTGTACTAATCCAAAAAATGAAACATTCAGAAGTACATATCTTTAAAATATGAAACTTTAAAATTAAATAATTTGCCATTCTATATTTTCAATCTTCAGAAATGTCAAATTGTAAATCTTCATTACTGTAGAAATTTAAATGGCAAATTTTCAAAATGGCAGTGTTCTCAATTATAAAAGTTAATAAATTTTACGATTTTGCAACTCAAACCTCAAGAATATTTTTCACTAATCTTTAAGACTAAAGAGTTTTCGAATTTTACATAATTAAAATTAGAGAATTTTAAATTCAAAATTATAAAAGTTGCAGAACTTTCAATAATAAATCTTAAAAATTGAACGATTAAAAAAAAGAGTTCCAAATTAAATACTTTAATAAAATCATGAAAATTAAAAAACTTATCATTCTTTTTTTTCTACTGTAGAGATGTTAATTCTAACTCTTTAAAATTGCAGAAATTCTAATTGAAAATCATGAAGATTCAAGAATTTTCAATTCTAAATCTTCAAAATTGATTTATTCCAAATTTCTCAAATTACATAAATTTGAAATATAAATTATCCAAATTGAATAATTTTTTTTTAAAAGGAAAATTGTAGAATTTTTAATTCTGAATCTTCAAAATTGATCTATTCCAAAAAATTGTTCGAGATTACTATTAACAAATAAATATAAAAAATTCAACAATTTTCAATTCCTTTTCCATAATTCAAGAGTTTTCAGTTGTTATTCTTAAAAATTGCAGGATCTTAAATTATAAATCTTTAAAATTGAAAAGTTTTTAATTTGTTTTATTCAAAATTCAAAATTATAAAATTTTTGAGTTTCACAATTAAAAATTATATAAATTTGATGCTTCACACTCGGAATTTCTTCAAATTGGAAAATTTAGAATTGAAAATTTGGCTCTTGATTTCCAAAATGGTCAAAATTTAAGAATTTTTCGATGCTTCTTTAAAATTAAAGAGTTTTTATTTGTAAATCTTCAAAATTGAAGAATTTTAATTTGAAAACCATTAAAATCCAAGAATTTTAAATTCGATTGGAAAAAATTGAACCAATCCAAAAAAATGTTTCAAACTATATTTATATAATTTAAGAGTTTTTGATTTTTACAATAAATTTTTTTTCTTCAATTTTTCGATTTACATTCACAAGTTCTTCAATTTAGAAGATTCAAATTTGAAAACTTGAATTTTGATTTACAAAATCATCGAAATTTAAGAACTTGTATTTACACACCTTTAAAATTGAAGATTTCAATTGTAACTCTTCAAAATTTCAAAAATTACCAAAATCATCAAAATTAAAATTTTTTCTCTATACATTTTTTAAATTCAAGATTTTTCAATTATAAACTAAAATTAATTTAGAATTGTGTGAGAAGCGATGTAACTATTTTGATATTTATCAACTCAATTTAATTTATGAATATTAATTATATTTAATAGTACTTTAAATCTGCATAAATAATATGTAATAATATATAATAATATATAATAAAATAATAATGTTTGAATAATTTCTCCCACTTTGTTCATTGTTGCTACGAATTCTATAATAATTCAAGAAAAACAAAATTATTTATAAAAAGATAGAATTTCTACATTGAAAATTACTGTCTTTGATTTACCACACGTACTGTAAATCAAAAATGTTATTATAATAATAAAGTGAATTAAGAAAAAACTGACTTATTCCTTATATAAATATTTAATTAAGTAATTAATTAAATAATTTCTGATCTTGAATTTAGCCGATTACTGGTCAAATAATTTTTGGAGAGACGAAAAAAAATCTGCCTCAGCCTGGATTTGAACCCGGAACGCACTATTTACGAGTAGAGCGTTTAACCAGCTGAGAATGTAAGTATTTTCATTAAAATTCGTTTTCTTTTCAGTTAATAATTATTTTTTTATAACAAATGCTATTCTATTTTTTATTATAAAATTATGTTTTTTATGAGAATTTGAATTACGCTTTAAATCAAAATTTAACAGCCAGGTAATCTATAACACATATAATGTCTGAAAATATCTGTCTATATATATCTGAAAAAGCAATCCCAGGCCGAGGAGAATGTGTTTGTTAACGCCAAATGAGCTTTAACGAAAGAGAATTCACAATCACCAAACTACAGTTATCGATGCTTTATTTTTATTTGTACTTTATTTTGCAATATCTGAATAAGCAATCCCAGGGCAAGGAGAATGTGCTCGTTACGGCCAGAGGAGCTTTAACAAAAGAGAATTCACAATCACCAAATTACAGTTGTATAAATGAGGAGTTCATTAGTACAATAAAAATATAAAAAAATTCGGACTCACGATACAAGTTACGAAAAAAATAAACAGAAAAAAGTTGTGAGAGCGCGAAGCGCGAGGTAACATTGTGGAGCGCGAAGTGCGGGGTACAACAGCTCGCCCTAGGCGCGCTGAAACTTGCTATTGAAAATTTATCTTTTTTATAAAAATTTGAATTATATTTTAAATTAAAAATTAATAGTCAAGCTGAAATCTATAATAATGCTGAAGGTTCTTTGTGCTTGAAATCTTAGATGAAGAACCGTGTCCTTGCACTCTATTTATTCTGAAAAATAAATGAAGCGCTGTTATCGGATATTAGTCGAAAAAGTTGGTATATAAAGCAGCCATTCATCTTGTGACTCCTCTCATCTATCAGCACAATATCAGTCCTCGCTTCGCCAACATTTATTCCATTTAGTAAAAATGAAGATCATCACCGGAATTCTGCTTCATGCATTTCTGGGTTATCTTCAGTCCCAATGTAAGTGTAATATAATAATAAAATTATTATTCATAAAAAATGTCACATACGTGGAAGGAAAAGATCATACGAAGCAACTTTACACGTGTCAAACATATGGTACACTCCCATCTGTTAGAGGATAATTTTTTTGGTTGCCGATTCATCTCTTTGGCTAAACATTTCTTTTCTTTTTGTTTGTAATTAATATTTTTAACAAATAAAAAAGTATTTTTCTAGAACTTTTTTATACTCTTGTAAGAAAGCTCATTTGATTTTTTGTTTAATTAATGAAAAACTTTTAAAGTAACAAATTTTGCTTTTTTCAAGAGGAAAATTACTTTTGGCCTAACGGATCAAATTTTTGCTGGACTATCCACTAAGTTGTAATATTTTTGTATTCTCATTTTTTTAATGAAAATTTTTTTATCAATAATGTGGAAGGAAATTATGAGAAAAGTGGACAGTTTTTACTCAAACAATTGCCAAATTTTTACACGTATTTTGACAAACGTGGACAACATATGGAAAGTGTTTTGAGCCTGGTTTTAACATTCTCTAAATATTGAAACATTCGCAAATCTGCATTTTCAAAAAATCAAATCCGCAGGAGTTATATTATGGTATTGGCATTGAAGATCAATTCGTAGTAAATTCAAAAAACAAACAGTAGCAGGAAAATTCGTTAAAGTTTTTTAGGGTTGTTTTAGCATCCCTAGACATTCAAATAAGAAAATTGACAATAACTAACAAACCAAATTACAAACAATATATCATAATATCATAGTAATATATAATAGATCATAATACTGGGGTTGAAAATTTAGAATAAAAGTGAAAGCATATTCTAGCATTGAAAGTTGATAAAATTATCTTAAAGATTGTTTCGTTATCCTCTAAATGAAGCCTCGGCAGAGATAACGTTGGATACACAGAAATAATTTTACATCAAAACCATGTTCACAGTAAGATAAAAGATTCCAAGTCGTAGTATGTATGTTATTGGAAAAATGGTATAATAAATTATATCAACATAAGCTTACAGTTTGAACAATGATTCCAGCAAAGCAGATTTTTCGTGATGTAACATCATGTCTGCCAAAGTTGAAAATATTTAAACAAAGAAATCGACTATTCCTAAGGAAAAAAATCACTGATTTTTTTAGCATACTATTAGATTTTGTAATAAATTCATAATAAATGTGAGGAACATACAATCGCAGGGTTGCTTTAGCATTCTTCAAATATTGAAACAAGGAAATCGACATTCACGAACAAACAAAATCACAAGAGATTTTGAAAATGCAACTTTCTAAAAACCTTTCTTCCTTACAATAAACTCAACTATTCTTCCTACAGGATGTTTCTCACATTTGATGGAAATTGATTTCCAACCCTATTGGGGTTTTTTCAGAAAATGTCGATTCTGTTGTTTGAATGTTTAAGGAATACTAAAACAACCCATAATTATTTTTAAAAATGTTCCGGTAGGTTCTGGTTCCTACGAAATGTAAGTTTTCTTACTCTAATGTTTAGTGGATGCTAAGACAAACCCTAAACATCCTGTCCAACCTTCAATGTGTAGCTAATAAAAGTTTGGCCATTTTTTGAGTGACATTTTGACAAAATTTTATTTTCTGTACATAAGATACTCTTTGGAATTCGAATCGTCTAAGCTAACAATTAAAACATTTGAATGTGTCAATCATCAAAAAGATTTCAATTTTTGTTACAAAAAATAGACGCAGCTGGAACGCCAATGCTTCTGAATAAACACGAAGTTTTTGTAGAAATGGGGGATATCAGTGATTATGAAGGAAATATCAAAAGAATAGAATACGTGCCCAGGTGGATGCATCATGGACAAGCAAAGTTTGTTAGTGACGTTTCCGTTTTTATACTAACGCATGTGGGCGAACATTACGATGGAGTTCTAAAATCGACAAATCGACCAAGATATCATGATCCTCATCCATTCCGTCCATTAATATGTGAAATGCGTTTAGGAGGTGAGCGGTATTTTTCTACTGCATTTTTCGATGAGTACTTTCCCCCTCCTTTCCACCATCCTGAATATCATTTACACCCAATCCGCAACCGGATTTATATAACATTGCGAGGAGGTCCTATCTATAGTGCAGAATTATTAGCACCTTTTGAGATGGCCCGGTCACATCCCAATTCACCGTCATCACCCCATTCACCTGAAATACCCATAATCTGAAGATATCAATTTGGTATGCGACAGAATGATCCAGCAATTCAACAATGTCTTTGGCTTCTTTATATTGATAATGATTTTCGGATCGATCGAATTGAGCTGCAGAGTTTTTGATACTTCAAGATTTGATGTGCACACCAAATCTAAAGGTGTCAATTTTGCATAAATGATCCAACAATCCAACAATGTCTTGTTTATTTCCATTGATGATTCTCGGATCAATTCAACAATGTCTTTTCTTTCTTTATATTGATAATGGTTTTCGGATCAATTGAACTGATCTGCAGAACTTTTCATTCAAGATTGAATGTGCACAACAAATCTAAAAGTATCTATTTGGTATGCAACAGAAGGATTGAACAATCCAGCAATGTCTTTGGCTTCTTTGTATTGCCAATGAGCTTAAGAGTAATTGAAACAACCTGAAGACCTTCTGGTATATCAAGATTTAATGTGCACACCAAATCTAAAGGTGTCAATTTGGTAT
>CAKNXH010001629.1:19208-39008 GCA_932178445.1 Andricus quercusramuli
TTAATGTGCACACCAAATCTAAAGGTGTCAATTTGGTATGCGACAGATTGATTCAACAATTCAACATTGTCTTTTGTTTATTTTCATTGATGATGATTTTCGGATCAATCCAACATTGTCTTTTCTTTCTATATATTGATAATGACTTTCGGATGAATTGAATCCACCTACAGAACTTTTTATACATCAGAATTTGATGTGCACAACAAATCTAAAGGTATCAATTTGGTATGCAACAGAATGATCCAACAATCCAACATTGTTTTTTCTTTCTGTATACTGATAATAATTTCCGGATGAATTGAATCCACCTACAGAACTTTTGACACATCAAAATTTCGTGTGCAAAACAAATCTAATGGTATCAATTTGGTATGCAACAGAATGATTGAGCAATTCAACATTGTTTTTTCTTTCTTTACATTGATAATGATTTTCGGATGAATTGAATCCACCTACAGAACTTTTTATACATCAAAATTTGGTGTGCACAACAAATCTGAAGGTATCAATTTGGTATACAACAGAATGATCCAACAATCCAAGAATGTCTCCAGTTTATTTTCATTGATGGTGATTTTCGGATCAATTGTATCAACCTGCAGAACTTTTGATACCTCAGGATTCACTGCGCTAGGTAAATGGCGAAGGATCCTAGGTCAGAAAGTGCTATGTGTTTAGTTCGTATGTAATAATAATTATGTATCATAATCATAAGATTAACGTCCACATTGAAGCACGGAAAAAATTTGTTGTCTTAGAGAATTTTTGGTTCAAAAATTTTGAAATTGGTATTTTATAAAAAGTGTTTCTTGTTGTGAGCATTCTGAATTGCTGCACCACTAAAGTATCTTTGAAAATTTATTCATCGCGATTGTTTTTAGTTTGTTTTCAATGCTTCCTTAATTTGTAGAAACTAAATTTTCATAAATTTAAGAAAACGGAATATCATTGTTATATGGTGTAAAATCGTCTCAATTAAAAATAAGATTTTTTGATTGTAGTTATGTTTTGTCAATGAATGAAATAATCTGCTGGTATCGATTGACAGCTAATTTTTTTCCGTGAATCAGTTTGACAGTTTATTAGCATACGTCACTTTGTCAGTTTTTTTAGTTTAAGTCAATTTAAAAGATTATTATTAAAATTCTGTTTGTTAGTTTATTATTATAAGACAATTAAAATGTTTATTATTATACGTCACTTTGACAGTTTAGGTTAGTTTGATAGTTCATTAGTATATTACTGTCAATAATTCAAAAATTTGCAATTGAAAATCTATCCAATTGAAAAAATTCCAATTTTAAATGTTCAAATTAGGCTATCCTAAAAAAAGCATTCAAAAAATAATAATTTTCCATTATACAAATTTAGTATTGCAAAGACTTTAATTGCAAATATTCACAATTGGATAATTTCAAATCGCAAATTGTTCGCAAATTGAATAATTTTCAATTATGAATCTTCAAAATTGTAGAAATTTAAATGGCAAATCTCTAAAATGGAAAAGTTTTTAATTTTGAGAATTCACAATTGACAACACAAGGTTCTCAAAACTTAAAATTTGTTTATCAGAACGCCTCAAAATTGCAGAGCTTTGAATTGAAAATCATGAAAATTTAATAATTTGTAATTCTTTTCTCAAAATTTGAGAACTTTTGATTGTAACTTTTCAAAATTGCAGAACTTTGAATTGAAAATCATGAAAATTGAATAATTTTAATTCTTCATTCAAAATTTCAGAATTTTCAATTGTAACTCTTTAAAGCTGCAGAACTTTGAATTGAAAATCATGAAAATTTAATAATTTGTCATTCTTTTTTCAAAATTTAGGAATTTTCAATTGTAATTCTTTGAGATTGTAGAACTTTAAATTGAAAATCATGAAAATTGAAGAATTTTCAACTCTCCATCTTCAAAATTGAATAAATTGTAACTATTTTTTCAAAATTCACGAATTTTCAATTGTAAGTATTTTGAATTGCCGAACTTTTAATTGAAAATCGTAAAAATCTAAAAATTTTCAATTCTAAATCTTCAAAATCTATCCATTCCAAAAAATTGTTCCAAATTGCATACTTTTGAAATATAAATCATGAAAATTGAAGAATTTTCAACTATCAATCTTCAAAATTGTATTTTTCCCAAGAATTTTTTTCAAATTACATAAGTTTTGAATATAAATCACGAAAATAAATTATTTGTCATTCTTTTCTCAAAAATTGAAAATTTTCAATTGCAATTCTAAGATTACCGAACTTTTATTTGAAAATCGTCAAAATCGCACAATTTTCAATTCTAAATCTTCAAAATTTATCCATTTCAAAAAATTGTGCAAAATTGCATACTTTTGAAATATAAATCATGAAACTTGAATGAATTGTAATTATTATTTCAAAATTCAAGAATTTTCAATTGTAAGTATTTTGAATTGCAGAACTTTTAATTGAGAACCGTAAAAATTTGAGAATTTTCAATTTTAAATCTTCAAAATTTATCTATTCCAAAAAATTGTTCCATATTTCATTCGTTTAAAATATAAATCATGAAAATTAAATAAATTGTAATTCTTTTTTCAAAATTTGAGAATTTTCTATTGTAACTTTTCATAATTGTAGAACTTTGAATCGAAAATCATGAAAATTGAAGAATTTTCAACTCTCAATCTTCAAAATTGATTTTTTCCAAAAAATTGTTTCAAATTTGTTTAAAATATAAATTGTTTCAAATATAATTCATGAAAATTGTAATTATTTTTTCAAAATTTAAGAATTCGAAAATTATTGAAGTTTTACGTTTCAAAATCAAAAATTCTTTAATTTTTATGCTTTGCATTTTAAATTTCTCTAATTTGAAAGATTTAGAATGGAAAACATGGCTTTTTATTTCAAACATCATTAGGATTTCAGAATTTTTATTTATGCATCTTCGAAGTCAAATAATTTTATATTGAATATCTTAAAAATTTAGGAAATTTTTATTGTAAATTTTCAAAATTGATCAATTCCATAAAAATAATCCAAATTACATACTTCTGAAATATAAATTCTGAAAATTAAATAATAGTTTGTAATCGTGTTTTAAAAATTTGAGTATTGGTAATGGTTAATTTTCAAAATTGCAGAACAATAAAAAATTATAACAATTTTTACGAGTTATATTTCAAATTTTTTCAATTTGGAAGATTTAGAATTGAAAAATTTGACTTTTGATTTTCAAAATTATCAAAATCATCATTTCATACAACATTAAAATTCAGAAGGTTTTTAAATATAAAATTTAATTTAACTGAAAATAAATTAAAAATTGTATGAGAGGTGTTGTAACTATTTTAATATTTTAGATTTAGCACTGTTTCAGATAATAATATAATAATCTTCGAATTAATTATTCCACTTTGTACACTATTCCGCAAAATTTTAATAATTTAGGGAAAAAAATTATTATTTATAGATAATTATTTTTGCTTACTTCGATTCCGTACACTTACTGTAATTAAAACATTTTATCATTTCAATAAAGTGGATGAAGAAAAAACTGACTTATTACTTACATATTCATTAATTATTTATATTGTTATTAGATTAATATTATCCAATTAATTCCTGATCTTTAATTTTTCCGATTACTGGTCCAATCACTTTTTAGGAAACGATAAAAAATCTGCCTCGGCCCGGAATTGAACCCCGAACGCCACTATTACGAGTCGAGCGTTTAACCAATTAAACCACCTATTTTTCTGTTCCCAAACATTTTTTCTGTGTATATTATGTGTCTTTATTTGCAATAATTTCAATAAAGAAAGATAAACAACTAACATTTTTTTATTCACATTTTATTATTTAAAATTATAATTGTATATTAAACATATAGCTATATCTGAATGTTAAGATATTTTAAAAACAGATATTTCAATTCAAAATTTCAATAAAAAAGTTAATCTCGAGCCAAAAAGTTGAAATTTTCCACCAAACAAATTTTTAATTTAAAACAGAAACGAAAAAGTTGGATCCTCAACGAAAACAGATTAATTTTGAACCAAACAGACGAATTTTCTAAAAATATTTTTTTTTAGCAAGAAAATTAATTTTATTGAAATTTTCCAAAAAAAATTTTTTGTCCAACCATGTCCAAAATAAAAATTTGTAATCCGAAAATCTTCCTTGTGCTCTAAAAATTAAAAAGTATAAGAATTGCCAGATGTGAAACCTATAACAGATTAAACTTTCTGAATGAAAAAAAAATTAACTAAAAGTGGTAAATTCCATAATATTCAAAAATTCTGAATCCACTGTTAATTAAAGTTTAAATTTGTAAGAATATTTTTTCGAGTTTAAAAAATGATATGAGCACGCTCAATGGATTTTAATTCACATTTGGATAAAAATTAATCAACTAGGTCAAGCAAATAATGAACATTTTGAGATTTGAGACCAGCTCATTCTCATCTGCGATCTGAGAAAATCTATTTATTTTGCAAAATAAATAAAGCTTGCTATAGGATAAAAGCCATAAAAGTTAGTATATAAAGCAGCCATTTATCGAATCAGTCCTCTCACGTTTCAACAAAAAAATTTAGTTTTTTGTGTTTTCTTTATTGAATCTACCAATAAAAATGAAGATTATTTCTGGAATTTTGCTTCATGCATTCGTGGGGTTCATTCACGTCCAACGTAAGTATAATATAATATTTATATTATTATTTATATTCAATATCGCATATATGTGGCAGGGTTGCTTCTTTCAACGGAGGCACTTCACACGTGCATATCTGGGATACTCCAGATGTGCACGTGCACATCTGGAATAGTCCAGATGTTCATGCGCACATCTGGAATATTCCCAATTGTGCAATTGCACATCTGGGACACTCCAGACTGTGCAAGTCGAAATTCAGACGCGCACAGATGGGCTTGTCAGCACATGGACGTGCACATATGGCACCGTCCAAACTGTGCACGCGTCACGTAGATTAGATTTTTTTCTTCAAACCTCTACAAATTTTTACTGAATTGAGATATTTACCGTTTTCTTTCTGATTTTGATAGCATTTATTATCTTCTAAAAAACAGAATTTTTATTTTTTGTAAATTTTTTGTTCAGTTTGTACTTCCATAAGGGAGAAATCTTTCAAATTTAATGCGGGCTAAATCACTTTTGTGGCAAGATTTGTTTTCATAAAATTGATTTTTCTTAGAAGCTTAGATTTGGGTAAGCAGAAATTATAAACATTGTGTGGAAAAATGAAAAGGGTGGGATTTCCCAATAAATTTTTTTATTTTTCACTCCAAATTTCAAAAACATGAAAAAAATATTTCCTGATCCATTTCTAAGACCGAGAGAATTTTTTCAAAATTCTTTTGCGCTGTTTGCTTTCAACAAAAAATTGGCAAAAAAATAAATGGGGCTTTTGGAGATAATTGACTTCTGCGACTTTCAAAATTAGTCGGTGTAATTTAATTGAATAATTTAATTGCAATAATTAAATTTAATTAATTAATTAAAACAAGATTGAACTATTTTGTTGAAAATTTATTTTTTTTCAGCTGAAAATTTTTCTTTTTTAGTTGCAAAGTAACCTTTTGGTTAAAAATTCATATTTTCAGATTGTAAATTCAACCTTTCGGTAGAAATTCAGCTTTTTGGATGGAAATTTATTTTTTTGGATGAAAATTCATGTATTTTATTGAAAATTCATCTTTTTTGTAGGAAATTAATCTTTTGGATTGAAAATTAGTCTTTTTAGTTAAAAGTAATTTTTTCACTCAAAATTCATTTCCTTAGTTGAAATTTAACAATTTTGATGAAAATTTTTTGTTTCGCATAAAACTAATTTTTTCAATTGAAAATTTAACTGTTCCATTTTTGGCTGAAAAATGATCTTTTTTCAGTTCAAAATTCAACTATTTTATTAAAAACTTACTTCTTTGGTTTAAAATTCAACTATTTTGTTGAAATTGTTTTTTGTTTTTTTTTAAATCAATTTTTCCAACTAAAAATATAATTAGTATACGTTTATTGAAAATTCAACTACTTGGTTTAGAGTTATACTACTTTGTTAAAAATTAATTTTTTTGTTTGAGGATTAATAATTTTAGTTAAAAATTTAACTATTTTGTTAAAAATTACTATTTTCGGTTAAAGGTTTATCTTTTTGGCTTAAAATTCATGTATTTTATCAAAAATTGGTATTTGAACAAAAAAATAATTTTTTTGTTTGAAAACTATGCTTTGTAGTTGAGAATGATGTTTTTTGGTTGAAAATTCATTTCTTCATTTCAAAATTTTTAATTTTCTTGTAAAAATTTGTTTTCTTTTTTCTTACAAAGATTTTTATCAACTGATAATTTATCTATTCCATTCTTGGTTTTTTTTTTTTTTTTTTGAAAATTCAAGTATTTCGTTGAAAATGCATAGATTTTGTTGATAATTCGTCCTTTTTTGTACAAAATTAACCTTCTTGGTTGAAGATTCATTTTTTGGTTAAAAATTTAAGTTAAAAAAAAATTTTTATCTCTTTTGCCTAAAATTTATGTATTTTATTAAAAATTCATATTTAAAAAAAAATCTCTTTACATGAAAATTTAACTATTTTTTGAAGTTCTTTTTTATTCATCTGTTTGAAAAGAAATATTTCATCTTTCTTGAATAAAAATGCAACTGTTGGGTTTAAAATTCAACTCTTTTTTTTTGAAATTCTTTTCTAAGTGAAAATTCAACTATTTTTTTTGAAATTTTTCTTTTAATCAAAAGCTCATCTGTTTTAAGAGAAATTTTATCTTTCTTGGATAAAAATGCAACTTTTGGATAGAGAATTAAACAATTTTGTCAAAAAGTCATACTTTTGGTTGCAAATTCTACTGTTTTGTTGAAAATTTAACTATTTCGTAGAAAATTTACTTCTCGTTTAAAATTCATATTCTGGTGTCAAAAAATGAACTGAAAACTTTCCTGGATGAAAGTTCAAATTAAAGAAAAAAATTTCTTTCATGAAAATTCATCTGTTTTAGTAAAAATCAAAAATTTCCATAAATTTCCAAATATTTTTTTTAATTAGTTTTGGGTAATCCATGTTAAGTTACTACATTCACCTGTAAACTTACAATCAGGGACCAAAATTTTTCTCAAATTTCAGGAAATTTTTGGAAATTTTTACAAATCAATTTTAGGTAAGTTACCATATTACCTGTAAAATTACCATGAATAACCAAAATTGTTTGGAAAATTCTGGAAATTTAAAAAAATGAAATTTGGGTAATTTTTGGTATGTTACGATATATACCTGTAAAATTGCTATAAAATTACGGGAATTTTTCACAAATTTATGGAAATTAAAAAAAAATTAATTTTGGGTAATTTATGATAAGTTTTCTTCTTAAGTAAAAATTCATTTTTTTTCAAGAGAAATTTTGGATGAAAATGCAATTATTGAGTACAGAATTGAACAATTTTGTTAAAAAATCATTCTTTTTGTTGAAAATTAATTTTTTTAAATTGAAAATTCAACTACTCTGGTAAAAGTCAAACAACATTGTTGAAAATTTATTTTTTTGATTGAAGGCTTATGTCTTTGGTTAAAAATGTAACTGTTCAGTTGAAAAGTCTTTTTTTTTTGTTTGAAATTAATTTTTTAACTGGAAATGTAACTTTTCAATTTTTCAAAGATTGATCTTCTTTAGTTGAAAATTTTCCTTATTTGGTAGAAACATAATAATTTTCTTGGTTTGAAATTTCATTTTTGCTGGGTAAAAATGTATCAGTTTCGTGGAAAAATAATTTTTTGCTGAAGTCGTATTTTTTGTTTGTAAATTCAATTTTTGTAGAGAGATCTCTTGGTTTGAAGACTGAACAATTTAGGTAAAATTTTCTTTCTTCAGTGAAAAATCTTTATTTGTTGAAAATTTGTCTTTTTGGTTTTGAAAAAGCTTTTTTTTTTAAATTTTCCAATTCAATGATTCAAATCTAAACTATAAATTGAAGCAAAACAATTTTGAATTCAAAACAGCTGGATCGACAGAGCTTCCGCCAGACCATATTTTTGTGGAAATGAGGGATATGACTGTTTTTGAAGGAACTCTCCATATGTCAGAATATTTAGATGCCTTTGATGGTTTCTTCACCATACCCGCCTGGATGCAACCTGGAGAAGCGGAATTTTCCCCTGGCGTTTCCGCCTTTATACGATTATCAACGGGCGAACATTACGAAGGAGTTCTGGAAACGACCAACGGACCTGCAAATCATGATCCTCATCCCCATGGTCCAGTTATATGTGAAATACGTTTAGGAGATAACCTATTTTACAAAACTGAACCTTTCGAAGTTTACGTCTCGACTCATGTCCATTATCCTGAACTTCCTTGTTACCCATATCCAAACCGCGTTTATATAACAATGCGAGGAGGTCCTATCTATAGTGCAGTTCTACTAGCACCTCATGAACTAGCCGAGAACCATAACAGATTACGTATGGAGACAGCCTCGTTAGAAGATAGTCCACCTCATCAGTCAGCCGGGTCATCTCATCAGACAAGCCAATCATCTCATCAGACAAGCCAGTCATCTCATCAGACAAGCCAGTCACATCGTCAGACAGCCCAGTCACATCATCAGACAGGCCATCCACATCATGTGATAGGCCAGCCACATCGTGAGACAGGCCAGCCACCTCGTAAGGCAGCCAGAACACAGCACAGTTCACACCCACGCTAATTCTGAAGATCCACGTGACCAAATGAAAAGGTTCCATCCCGGAGAAACAAAATAAGAAGAATCTAACTTTGATACAGATTGCATTTCCACTAGCACCTCATGAACTAGCCGAGAACCATAATAGATTACGTATGGAGACAGCCTAGTTGGAAGATAGTCCACCTCGTCAGATAGCCGGGTCATCTCATCAGACAACCTAGTCACATCATCAGACAGGCCAGCCACATCCTGAGACAGGCCAGCCACATCGTCAGATAGGCTAGCCACATCGTCAGATAGGCCAGCCACATTGTGAGACAGGCCAGCCACATCGTGAGACAGGCCAGCCACATCATCAGACAGCCCAGCCACAGTGTAAGACAGGCCAGCCACATCGTGAGATAGGCCAGCCACATCGTGAGACAGGCCAGCCACCTTTTAAGGCAGCCAGGACACAGCACAGTTCACACCCACTCTAAATCTGAAGGTCCACGTGACCAAATGAAAAGGTTTCATCCCGGAGAAACAAAATAAGAATCTAACTCGTATTGATAAAATCAAAATGTGCTGATTCGCTTGGTAAACTCTCGAAGCTTCCAAATCCTATATAAATTGTATTGGGAACATCAGCACCTTTTCATTTGGACACGTCGATGTATCAATTTGATGTGCAAGAGAATGATCCAACATTCTAACAACGTCTTTTGTTTCCTTATATTGATACAGATTTAGTTCCCATTCATGCCTATCCTGAACTTCCTTGTTACTCACACCCAAACCGTGTTCATATAACAATGCGAGGAGGGCCTATCTATAGTGCAGTTTTACTAGCACCTCATGAACTAGCCGAGAACCATAACAGATTACGTCTGGAGACAGCCTCGTCAGAAGATAGTCCACCTCATCAGACAGCCGGATCATCTCATCAGACAACCCAGTCACATCATCAGACAGCCCAGTCACATCATCAGACAGCCCAGCCACATCGTGAGATAGGCCAGCCACCTCGTAAGGCAGCCAGGACACAGCACAGTTCACACCCACGCTAAATCTGAAGGTCCACGTGACCAAATGAAAAGGTTTCATCCCAGAGAAAAAAAATGAGAAGAAGCTAACTGGTAGAGATGAAATCCAAAGGTGCTGATTCCAAATTTCCAAAATTCCAAATTCCAAAAGGTAAAGCTTCCCAATTCTATACAGATTGTATTGGGAACATCAGCACCTTTTCATTCGGACACCACGAAGTGTCGCCCGCGAACAATAATATTATTTTCCTTTTCTTCAAAACATTCCGCTGCCAAAAATATGTATACGTAACTTTCCTTGAAATGTAACCTTGGGATTATGTTACCTAATAAATAAAGTCCGCGACCCTACTCTGTGGTGGCATTCGTCGAAAACCAGCAGCAGCGTTGGGCCGACTCTGCACTGTCTACTTCTACTGACGGCGTCCGCGCGCCCAGTGAAGCCGACGTAGTACAGTCAGACGGCCGGTCCTTCTCCCGCGTCCGCGCTGGTAGTATCTCAGTAGCACCAAACACCGTGTAAAGGTATCCTTCGAGATCGTTAACGCGAGCGCCTGCCAGCAGAGGAGTAGTGTCCAGACGAAATTGAAAAGAAAAAGAAGCGAACACTTGAGTTGGTTTCTTTTCCTCCCAAGTAATATAGCTGTATACCTAAAGTTAGTTCATATAAAAAGGTGTAAATAGATATGAAAAAGAATTAAGAATTTACTACAACTTCGAGTTCCTGTGCGATCTGAGCAGCATAAGTCTTCACCGTCATTCGCCAAGTCGGGGGTCGTGGTCCCGAACTCCTGTGTGGACAGTTGGCTTCCCTTTACAAGGTGGAAGTTGGCTGTTAATGCTGGTATTTGGTCTCAACCCCTCCTTGTAAGCTAAAACAATTACAAACGAGGACCTGGGGAAGCTCAATGAGTGCTGGCGATCACAGACCTGGCCGGGGACTGGAAGTTGGGCGTGACTAGCAACTGCTGGCCGATGTTACGGCTGGCAGTGGATGGTCGCACGGACTTCCAATAACCCTGTGAGCTACGAGTGGGTCGGTCCAGTAGTCAGGGGCCCCACGGTTCATACTCGGTTCTATACTCGGGATTTCTGTCTTTCTTTCCGATAGTTACCAAGGAAGCATGTAAACGCTCCAAGCCAAACCAAAAATAGAAGCAATCAGCCCTTCTCTGAGCTACCAATCATTTAACGATGGTTGTTCTTTGATCATGCAAACTAGAACCAATTCACAATAATTGTACCTTGCATCTGCATTACGCGTGCTTGGTAACAGAAGTATCAATTTGATGTGCAACAAAATGATGTAACAGTTCAACAACGTCCTTTGTTTCCTTATATTGATACAGACTATGGATCAATTGAATTGAACTGCAGCATTTTTGATACCTCTGGATTAACTTTTCTAGGGATATCAAGAAGGATCCTGGGTGAAAAAAGTTACCAAGTTTATTATATAGATATTATTAATAACTGGCGACATCAATCGTGCGGATGCACGCGTTTAGTTTTTTTTGTTCAAGCGTAAAAGGATTTTTGATTCTAGTTTAAGATTATAAATAAAATATGGTGATGTTATTAAGGACCTATTAATAAACTTCATAACGCAATTTTTTATGCTTCTTCGCTCCTCCCTCACTAATCTCCTCGCTAATTTAAATAACTATCAAGCAGAATAAATTGGAAATATTTCAATTTTAATTTAAAGTTCTTTTATTCCGTTTAGAAAAGATTCTAGCTGAAAATCTTACAAGCTTGAGATTTTTAAAATGAAGTTTCGTGGTAACCCTGAAATAATATTCTTCTTAGTAATTGATTCGCCTTGTATTTATACTTATATTATTTTTTTCTGCAAATTCTCTCTTCTGAAGATTATCTTTTTTGGCTATTAAATTTATTATTTGTTTGAAAATTTTTATGTCTTGTTGAAAAGTCATTCTTTTTGGTTGAAAATTCAACTATTTCATAGAAAATTTACTTGTTGCTTAAAATTCATATTTTGGTGTTTGCTCAATTTCAATTAGTTGAAGATTCAATAATTTTGTCAAAAATTCATCCTTTTTGTTTAAAAACACAAAAGTTATTGAAAATTCGTCTTTTTGGGTTGAAAAATCAAGAATCTTTCTAGAAAATTGACTTCTTGTTCAAAGGCCATATTTTAATGTTGAATAGTGAAACTAAAATCTTTTTTTAATGAGAATTCAAATTTTCTTTATTTTGATTTTCTTATTTGAAAATTCATCTGTTTTAGTAGAAATTTCACATTTCTTGGATAAAAAAGCAACTATTTGGTTAAAGATTCAATAAAATTGTTAAAAAGTCATTCTTCTTGGTTAAAAATTCATCTATTTTGTTGAAAATTCAAGTATCTTCGGAAAAAATGTTCTCCTTGTTTGAAACTCATATTTAAATGTTGAAAAGTAAAACTAAAATCTTCTTTGGATGAGAATTCAATCTTTCTCAAATTTTTCCTTTTTATTTAAAAATTCATCTGTTTTAGTGTGAATTTCATCTTTCTTGGATGAAAATGCAACGGTTTGTTTCTACTACTTAGGTACAAGCTGAACTCCTTTGTTAATTTTTTTTTTTTTTTTTTCGAAAGTTGTGTTGAATTGTGTTGAAAGTTGACCTACTTTTGTTGAAAATCATTCTTTTTGCTGAAAAGTCATATTTCCTGATTGAAAATTCAATTTTCACCTGGAAAACTCGTCATTTGGCTCGAAGGTGAAACAGTTTGGGTAAACATATTTCTTCGTGACTGAAAAATTTTTATTTGTTAAAAATTTGTCTTTCTGGTCTTCAAATTCCTTTTTTAAAGAAATTTGATATTTTTTGGTTAAAATATCAACCATTGCACTTTTTTGTTGAAAAATCATGTTTTTAGATTGAAAATTCATGTTTCCAGGTTTCACGTTTCTAATTATTTTGGAATTTTCTCAAAACTTTTAATCTGCTTTGAACTTACTAGATTAATTTCAAAATTAATGATTAATCAATTGATATTTATTATTGTAAATTTTGTTTTCATCTTTTTATATATTCTCTTAAAATAAAAAAATAAAATAATTTCAAATTTTCACAGCGAAGTTCAGAAATTTTTTTTCTCAAAACCTTTACAGATCCTCAAAAAGCTTCGAAATTTCATTTCAAAATCTTCAAAAATCTAAATTTATTTTCTTTATTTTTCGAAATCTTTTCCAGTTTTAAATTAATTTTGGATCTCCTCAAAACTTTCGAATGTCTCTTAAATTATTTGGCTGCAAGATTAAATGTTTGTCGGAAAAGGATAATTTTTGCCCAGATTCGGAAATTCAGAATTTAAAACTTATTTCACGATAAAATGAATATTTAGTGCCTAAAAAGAGTAAACATGTTTTTTAGTATACCTGCATTTGATTTATACTCAACGGAATGAATTAAATTTTATTTCAAGGCATTTCTACGGATTTCAACAATCTATGGGGGTAAGAATAATATTTCTAGGACCTCTAATTATTTGGAACATTTGAAAGATTTAATTTTGACATAAAACATCTGGAGTGTTCCAGATGTATATGAGCACATCTGGAGTGTCCCAGATGTGTACGTGTGCTACTCCGTTGGGAGTGTCCCACATGTGCACGTGTCTTAACTCTTACTGTCGAATAAAAACAGAAAATCCCAAATACTTCAAAATCTCTTGAAATTCAATCGGAATCTGTGAAAATCTTCTGAAATCCAATGGAAGTTGAGAAATCTCCCAGAATCTTCAAAATAATTAAAGGTCCTATAAATCTTAATCTTCTCTCTAATTCATTAAAGTTCCCTGAAAAAAAATCCCTAGAAATATTTGAAATCATTAAGACTACCGTGAAATTCGATGAGATTTCATGTATTTTCCCAAGTTTTTCTAAAAATCCTTAGAAATCTTTGAAAATTCTACAAAATTGTTTAGAATCCCACGAAATTTGTTATACTATTGAAGTTTTCTTTATGGAAAAGAAGGTTAAATTCCTGCAAATCTTCAAAATTCCTCTAAAATCCTTAGAGATTTGATGAAATCCTTAAATCATGTGAAATTCCTTGAAATATCTAGAAATCCCTTGGAATTTTATTTTTTTTTCATTTATTTTTCAAAGGTTAGTAGAAATCTCTTGAAATATTTAGAGATCCTGCAAAATTCTTTGAAATCCCTTGCCATCTTAGAAGAAAGTGAAAATCCTCTAAAATCCCTGAAAATCTTTGAAATTTCTTTGAAATCCCTTCAAACCTTTGAAATCACTAGAAATCCTTTAAAATTTTTTTTCATTTCATATATTTTTCAAAGTTCAAAGTTCCCTTCATTTCTTTGAAAAAATTAAAAATCCTCTGAAATCCATAGAAATCTTTGGAATGCCCTGAAATCCATGGAGATTTGATGAAATCCTTCAATCTTGTGAAATTCGATGCATTACCATGAAATCCCTCAAAATCTGACCAATAGTTAGTAATCCCTTGCAATTTTAGTTAAATTTATTTATGTTTCGAAGCTTACTAGAAATCTCTTGAAATATTAGGAAATCCTAAAAAATTCTTTGAAATCCCTTGACATCTTTTGAAAGTAGTAAAGTCCTTCAAAATCACCAGAAATCTTTGAAGTCTCTCTTAGAGATTTGATAAATTATTTATTTATTTTTGATGAAATCCTAAAAAGTTCTTTAGAATCACTTGACATATTTAAAAAAAGTAAAAATCTTTTGAAATCCTCAGAAATCTTTGAAACCTCTTGGAATCCTTGGAGATTTATTAAATTACATTTATTTTTTATTAAATCGAACAAAATTCTTTGAAATCCTTTGATATCTCTGTAAAAAGTTAAAATCCTATAAAATCCCTAGGAGTTTTTGAAATTGATTATTTATTTTTTATTAAATCCTACAGAATTCTTAGAAATCCCTTGACATCTTTGAAAAAAGTTGAAATCCTCTAAAATTCCTAGAAATCTTTGGAATTCTATCAAATTCCTAGAAATCTTTGAAATCTTTGAAATCCCTCGAAATTCTTGGAGATTTGTGGATTAAAATTTCATTTCATTTCATTTATTCTTCAAAGTATACTCGAAATCTCTTGAAATACTTGGAAATCCTACAAAATTCTTTGAAATCCCTTGACATCTTTATAGAAAGTAGAAATCCTCTAAAAGCCCTGAAAATCTTTGAAACTTCTTTAAAGTCCTTGAAGATTTGATGAAATCCTTCGAACTTGTGGAATTCCTTGAAATTCCTTGAAATCCCTTGAAATCTTTAAATCGCTGGGAATCCCTTGGAATTTTATTCCATTTCATTTATCTTTCAAAGTTTACTAGAAATCTCTTGAAATATGAGAAATTCCTACAAAATTCTTTGAAATCCCTTGACATCTTTGAAAAAAGTGAAAATCCTCTGAAATCCCTAGATATATTCAAAATCCCTTTAAATTCTTGGAGATTTGATAAAATCCTCAAATCTCGTAAAATTCCTTGAAATCCCTTGAAATCTCAGGAATCGCTAGTAATACCTTGAAGCATTATTTCATATTATTTATTTTTAAAATTTTACTAGAAATCTCTTGAAATATTTGGAAATCCTACGGAATTCTTTGAAATCCCTTAATGTTTATTTTTTAATAAATCCTACAGAACTCTCTGAAATCCCTTGACACATTTGAAACAAGTTGAAATCCTCTAAAATTCCTACAAATCTTTGAAATCCTCTAAAATTCCTAGAAATCTGTGAAATTCCTCGAAATCCCTGGAGATTTGAGTATTAAAATTTTATTTTATTTCATTGATTTTTCAAAGTATACTCCAAGTCTCTTGAAATACTTGGAAATCCTACAAAATTCTTTGAAATCCCTTGACATCTTTGAAGAAAGTAAAAATTCTCTAAAATCCCTGAAAAAATTTGAAATTTCTTTAAAATCCTTGAAGATTTGATAAAATACTTCAAGCCTGTGGAATTCCTTGAAATTCCTTGGAATCCCTTGAAATCTTAGAATCGCTTGAAATCCCTTGGAATTTTATTTCATTTCATTTATCTCTCAAAGTTCATTAGAAATCTCTTGAAATATTTGGAAATCCTACAAAATGACTTGGAATCTCTGGAATCGCTCGGAATCCCACGAAATTTCATTTCACTTCATTTATTTCTCAAAGTTTACTAAAAATCTTTCGAAATATTTGAAATCCTACAAAATTCTTTCGAATCCCTTGAAATTTAATAAAGAAAGTAAAAATCCTCTGATATTCCTGGAAATCTTTGAAATCCCTTGAAATCCTTGGAAATTTATTGAATCGTTTATTCATTTTTTTATTAAACCCTACAGAATTCTTTGAAATCCCTTGACATCTTTGAAAAAAGTGAAAATCTCATAAAATCCCTAGAAATTTTTAAAATCCCTTGAAATTCTTGGAGATTCATTAAATTGTTTATTTATTCTTTATTAAATCCTACAAAATTCTTTGAAATCCCTTGACATTTTCGAAAAAAGTGCAAATCCCATAAAATCAATAGAAATCTTTTAAATTCCTTAAAACCCTTGGAGATTTATTAAATTGATTTTTTTTTATTAATTCCTGAAGAATTCTTTGAAATCCCTTGATATCTTTGAAAATAGTTGGAATCCTCTAAAATTCCTAGAAATCTTCGAAATCCCTCGAAATCCTTGGAGATTTGAGGATTAAAATTTTATTTCATGTCATTTATTCTTCAAAGTGTACTCGAAATTTCTTGAAATACTTGGAAATCCTACAAAATTCTTTGAAATCCCTTGACATTTTAAAAGAAAGTAAAAATCCCATAAAATCCCTAGAAATCTTTGAAATCCCTTGAAATCTTTGGAGATTTAATAAATTGTTTATTCATTCTTTATTAAATCCTACAAAATTCTTTGAAATCCCTTGACATCTTTGAAGAAAGTAAAAATTCTCTAAAATCCCTGAAAAACTTTGAAATCTAAATTTTAAATTTAAATTTATTATAATAAATCATCGTGAAAGTATCAAATCTATTCTTTAAATTCCTTGAAGATTAGATAAAATCCTTCAAGCTTGTGGAATTCCTTGAAAGTCCTTGGAATCCCTTGAAATCTTAGAATTGCTGGAAATCCCTTGGAACTTTATTTCATTTCATTTATCTTTCAAAGTTTACTAGAAATGTCTTGAAATATTTGGAGATCCTACAAAACTCTTTGAAATCCCTTGACATCTTTGAAAAAAGTGCAAATCCCATGAAATCAATAGAAATCTTTGAAATCCCTTAAAATTCTTAGAGATTTATTAAATTGTTTATTTATTTTTTATCATCCTATAGAATTCCTTAAAATCCCTTGACATTTTTGAAAAAGTTAAAATCCACTGCAATCCCTTGAAATTTTGTGAAATTCTCTAAAATACCTTAAAATCCCTTGAAATCTTTGAATCGCTGGAAATCCCTTGGAATTTTATTTCATTTCATTTATCTTTCAAAGTTTACTAGAAATCGTTTGAAATATTTGGAAATCCAACAAAATTTTTTAAAATCCCTTGACATCTTTAAAAAAGTGAAAATCCTCTGTAATCCCTAGAAATATTCAAAATCCTTTGAAATCCTTGAACATTTGATAAAATCCTCGAAGCTCGTAAAATTCCTTGAAATCCCTTGAAATCTCAGGAATCGCTAGAAATACCTTGACGCATTATTTCATTTCATTTATATTTCGCAGTTCATTGGAAATCTCTTGAAATATTTGGAAATCCTACAAAACTCTTTGAAATCCCTTGAAATCTTTGAAAAAAGTGCAAATCCGATAAAATCGATAGAAATCATTGAAATCCCTTGAAATCCTTGGAGATTCACTAAATTGTTTTTTTTTTTTATTATCCTACAGATTTCCTTGGAATCCCTTGACATTTTTGAAAAAGTTAAAATCCACAGCAATCCCTCGAAATTTTGTGAAATTTTCTAAAACCCCTTAAAATCCCTTGAAATCTTTGAATCGCTGGAAGTCTCTTGGAATTTTATTTCATTTCATTTATCTTTCAAAGTTCACTAGAAATCTCTTGAAATATTTGGAAATCCTACAAAATTCTTCAAAATCCCTTGACATCTTTGAAGAAAGTAAAAATCCTCTAAGCTCTCCAAAAATCTTTGAAATCCTTGAACATTTGATAAAATCCTCGAAGCTCGTAAAATTCCTTGAAATCCCTTGGAATCTCAGGAATCGCTAGAAATATCTTGAAGCATTATTTCATTTCATTTATCTTTCGCAGTTCATTAGAAATCTCTTGAAATATTTGGAAATCCTACAAAACTCTTTGAAATCCCTTAAAATCTTTGAAAAAAGTGCAAATCCGATAAAATCGATAGACATCTTTGAAATCCCTTGAAATCCTTGGAGATTCACTAAATTGTTTTTTTTTTTATTATCCTACAGATTTCCTTGGAATCCCTTGACATTTTTGAAAAAGTTAAAATCCACAGCAATCCCTCGAAATTTTGTGAAATTTTCTAAAACCCCTTAAAATCCCTTGAAATATTTGGAAATCCTACAAAACTCTTTGAAATCCCTTGACATCTTTGAAAAAAGTGCAAATCCCATAAAATCTTTGAAATTCCTTGAATTTCTTGAAAGTTTGTTAATATGTTTATTTATTTTTTATTATCCTACAGAACTCCTTGAAATCCCTTGACATTTTTGAAAAAGTTGAAATCCACTGCAATGCCTCGAAATTTTGTGAAATTCTCTAAAATACCTTAAAATTCCTTGAAATTTTTGAATCGCTGGAAATCCCTTGGAATTTTATTTCATTTCATTTATCTTTCAAAGTTCATTAGAAATTTCTTGAAATATTTGGAAATCCTACAAAATTCTTTGAAATCCCTTGACATCTTTGAAGAAAGTAAAAAGCCTCCAAGAGTCTTTGAAATCCTTGAAGATTTGATAAAATCCTTCAATCTTGTGAAATTCTTTGAAATTCCTTAAAATGACTTGAAATCTCTGGAATCTCTAGAAATTCCATGAAATTTTATTTCATTTTATTCATTTCTCAAAGTTTACTAGAAATCTTTTAAAATATTTAGAAATCCTATAAAATTCTTTAAAATCCCTTGACATCTTTGAAAAAGTGAAAATCCTCTAAAATACCTCGAAATCTTCGAAATCCCTCGAAATCCTTAGGATTTGATAAAATACTTAAATTTTTTCGAAATTCCCCGAAATATCTAAAAATCCTTCGAAATCTTTGGAATCTTTGGAAATCCTTCAGAATTTTATTTTACTTCATTTATTTTTCAAGTTTTTCTAGAAATCTTTAGAAATATTTGGAATTGTAGAAAATTCTTAGAAATCCCTTGACATCTTTGAAAATAGTAAAAATCCTCTAAAATCCCCAAAAATACTTGAATATATAAATATTGAGAAATCCCATAAAACCCTTCTAAAAGCTTTAAACCCCATGGAAGTCCCTTGAAATCTGTTTGAATCCTCTCGAACCCCAAAAAACCCTCTTGATGTAAATTCAAACTAAATTAAACTTATTCATTACTATTCTTCAAATTTGATTCATTTTAATTTATCTTCCAAATTCCAATAGATATATCTGAAAATCTTTGGAAATCCTAGAAAATTTTTTGAAATTCCTTAAAATTTTTGTAATCTCTAAAAATCATTTGGAATCGCTTGAAATTCCCGGAAATGTTTCGAAAACGCCGCTGATTGTAAAGCCAAAACTAAGGAAAGAGTAAAGAACTATACAAAATTGAGTGATATAGTTTATTAACAATTTCATAATAACATCACAATATTTTATTTATAATTTTGAACTAGCATCGAGAATGACTTCCCAGGCACAGTGAATCCTGATGTTCCACAAGTGCTCCAGTTCAATTGATCCGAAAATCTGTATCAATATGAAGAAGCAAAAGACATTGCTGGATTGTTGCATCAGTCTGATGCACATCAAATCAATACCTTCCCGCGTCCAAATCTGAAGGTGTTTATACTCATGGTGTTCCAATGAAAAAGTGCTACATAGTCCTAGAAACTTTTTCGGAACATCCCTAAGACGTCTTTTGGAACATGTCTTTCGGACATCCTAGGGTTGCTCTTA
>CAKNXH010001629.1:39018-51593 GCA_932178445.1 Andricus quercusramuli
GAGAAGTCTTCGGGACAACCCTTAGACGTCTTTTGGAACATGTCTTTCGGACATCCTAGGTTTAGACGAACAAGTGGGAAAATAATTGAGGATGTCTTAGAGAAGTCTTAGGGACAACCCTAAGCTGTCTTTTGGAACATGTCTTTCGGACATCCTAGGGATGCTCTTCAGACGTCCAAGCGGGCAAAAAAATTAACAGTGTCATAGAGAAGTATTCGGGATCACCCTTAGACGTCTTTTAGAACATGTCTTTCAAACATCTTAGGGTTGCACTTAGACATCCAAGTGGACAAATAATTAAGGATGTCATAGAGAACTCTTCGGGACAACCCTCAGACGTCTTTTGGAACATGTCTTTTGGACATCCTAGGGATGATCTGAAGACATCTAATGTCAGTACGAACAATGTCCCGAAAACGTCCTATGACATTAAAACGTCTTTAGGACATTGGGTGTCTCAGGGACGTTGATTGGACTGACATTGGACGTCCTAAGAACATCACAAGGACGTTTTTGGGATGTTGCTGGTTTTGTGCCCACTGGGTTAGAAAGTTCGTTACCCGAGCTAGCATCTTTTCATTTTGTCCCCAGGAGTTAGTAGCTTTTCATTTGGTTCCTCCGAGATGAAACCTTTTCATTTCGTTTCTCGAAGATTCCTTTCCATTTGGTTTGTCCAAGATGAAACCTTTTCATTTCGTTTCTCCGAGATGAAACCTTTTCATCTGTTTTCTTCGAGATGAAACCTTTTAATTCAGTTTCTCCGAGATGAAACCTTCTCATCTGGTTTCTCCGAGATGATGGTGAAGATGAGGATCATATAATCCAATCTTTCCATTTGGTTCCTCCGAGATGGAACCTTTCCATTTAGTTCCTCCTAGATGAAACCTTTTCATCTGGTTTCTCCGAGATGATGATGAGGATGAGGGTCATATGATCTAACCTTTCCATTTGGTTTCTCCAAGATGGAACCTTTTCATTCAATTTCTCCAAGATGGAACTGTCTCATCTGGTTTCTCCGAGATGATGACGAAGATGAGGATCATATAATCTAACCTTTGCATTCGGTTGATGAAACCTTTTCATCTGGTTTCTCCGAGATGATAATGAGGATGAGGATCATATAATCCAATCTTTCCATTTGGTTTCTCCAAGATGGAACCTTTTCATTCAATTCCTCCAAGATGAAACCTTCTCATCTGATTTCTCCCGGATGGAACCTTTTCAATCAGTTTCTCTTAGATGACACCTTTTCATTCTGTTTCTCCGAGATGAAACCTTCTAATTTGGACACGTGGACCTTCAGATTTAGTGATAGGGTGTACTGCGAGGTGGTGGAGGTTCCTTACCGGGTGACGTGGGACGTGACCGGGCTATGTCCTGATTTGATATTAATTCTACAGTATAGATAGGACCTCCTCGCATTGTTATATAAACGCGGTTCTCGGGTGGGTAGAAAGGCCTCACAGGATGGTGCACATCTTGGGGATGGTACTCTTCGAAAAAAGGTTCAGTCACCAAAAAACTGTGATCTTCTAAAAGTATTTCACATATATTTGGACCAATAGGATGAGGATCATGTTGAAATCCATGTAACGGTTCCAGATATCCTTCAAAATGTTGCTCATCACTTGTTCGTATAAAAAAGTAGAGACCTTCTGCAAACTGTGCTTTTCCAGGCTGCATCCAGATTGGTATGTATTTGAAATCATCAACGTGTTTTGATTTGTAGAGAAATCCAATAAATTCAGAGAAATCCTTCATTATTACATAAATGTGGTTTGGACCCAGACGACTTGGCCATCCTCCTGCATCTAATTTTTGTAACAAAAATATAACGTTTTTTGATAATTGGCACATTTTGAAGAATTTAATTTTTAGTTTCGACGCTTTGGTTTCAAAAAAGTTCTTTTTCAGTTTGAACAAATTTACAGAAAATGGCTTCTTTTAAAAAATCTAACTGTAAACTGCACATTAAGGCCATGTGATGATTGGGTCACGTGACCAGATTCCTACCTTACCGGCACTTTTTTTATTTGCTAACTCATTTTCACACGAATTTTATTTTGTTTTAATAATTCATTTTTTCCAGAACGCCTTGAAAATACGTTCAGTTCGCGACTTATTCTGAAAAAAATCTTTAAACAAATGAAAATTGCTTAAACAATTGAAGATTAGTTGGAAAATGACTGAGTATTTTTGAAGATTTTTCTAATGAAATTACTGAATTTTCCATGAAAAAAATAAGATTTCAACCAAAAATGGAATAGTTACATTTTCAGGAAAAAAAATTAATTTTCAACTGAAAGAAAAACATTTTTCTATAAAATAGTTACATCGTCAAACATAAAAATAAATTTTCAACTGACGTGAATTTTGAACCAATAAAATGAATGTTTAACCTAAAAGAAGAATATTAAAACTTTCATTTAAAGAAAATCATTTTCAACCAAAAAGAAACAATTTTCATGAAAATAGTTAAATTTTCAGCCGAAGAAATAAATTTTTAAGTAAAAATTATGCATCTCCAACGAAGAAAATTAATTTTTGCAAGAAAATTCCACTTTCAACCAAGTAGTTGCATTTTCAATCAAAAAAGATTGATTTTCAACTAAAAATGTAAGGGTTGATATTTCAATCGAAAAAGATTTTAATTTTTAATACAAGAGAGTTGAATTTATTGAAAAATGACAAATTTTCAACAAAATAGTTGAATCCTCGGCAAAAAAAAATTAATTTTCAACGAGTTGTATTTTTAATGAAAACCCATTTTTTTAAGAGTCGAATTATCTACAGAAAAATTAAAATTTCCAAACCAAAAATATGATTTTTCATACGAAAAATTTAATTATTAACTAAAAAAGATAAATTTTTGAATAAAAATGGAATAGTTGAATTTTCAACTGAAAGGAAACTAACCTTCAATAAAATAGTTACATTTTTAATCATGAAAATAAAATTTCAACTAAAATTATAGATGTTCCAGTAATAAAATTATTTTTAACGCAAAAATGGAATATTTAAATTTTTATTTAAAGAAAATTGTTTTCAACCAGGAGGAAACAAATTTTCTTGAAAATAGTTCCATTTCCAATCGAAAAAGATTTTAATTGGAAAGACAAAAGAGTTCTTCTGAAAAAAAATAATTTACAACTAAAAAATATAAATTTTCAATAAAAAATCAAATAATGCAATTGTCAATTTAAAAAATTAATTTTCAACCAAAGAAAATTAATTTTCAAAGAAATTGTTCAATTTTCAAATAATTATGCAAATTTATAACTAAAATAGCTGAATTTTCTTGTAAAAAAAAATAGTGAACTTGAAAAAAAAATCTTGAACCAAAAACAGTTAGATTTTGCATTGCACCGTTGGTAAGATACCATATGTGCACAACTGTATCGTAACCGGCCCACCTGTGTATATCTAAATTTCGTCGTTCAAATTTAAGAGTGTCCCATATGTGCACGTGCACAGTTGGAAGTATTCCATATGTGTAGGTGTACTGTGGGAATATAATGTAAATGTAAATGTAATGGAAAATATGTAAACGTCTGTGTCCTCACCGATCCATATGTACACACATAAATTTTGTCTTGAACAGTTGGAAATGTTCCATATGTGCACGTCCAGAGATAGGATTATTCCATCTGTACAGGTGCACAATTGGCAGGGTGAACTTCCATGTCCTCATCTACCCATATGTGCACGTCTACGACTTGAACAGTTGGGAATGTTCCATATGTGCATCTGCACATTTGGGAGTGTACCATCTAGACAGGTGCACCGTTGGGAGGGTACCATATGTGAACTTCCGTGTCCTCGCCCTCCCACATGTGCACATATCAACCTTGACTTGAATAGTTGGGAATGTCCCATATGTACATGCGCACATATGGTACCGACCCATATGTGCACTTATGAATTTCGACTTTAACAGTTGGGAGTGTCCCATATGTGCAGGTGCACCGTTGGGAAGGTGCCATATGTAAACATCCATCTCCTAACCGAACCATATGTGCTTTTCTAAATTTCGACTTCAACAGTTGGAAGTGCTCCATATGTGCAGGTGCACCGTTGGGAGTATCCAATCTGGACAAGTGCACCGTTGGGATGATACCATATGTTGGGCACGTGTGAAGCTACTGCGTGCCACTTCCACACATATATAATATTTTTTCTAAATAATAATTTGAATATTATGTTATACTTACGTTGGAAATACAGAAATCCCACTAATACATGGAAAAGAATTCCACTAATATTCATTTGTATTGTGTAGCCACAATGATGGAAAAATTAGAACTTTTTTTTGTAATTACGTGAGAGGAGTGACTAGATAAATGGCTCCTATATATAGTCATCTGGTATCCATACGTTATTTATTCATCGAAATAAATAGAGTGGAAGAACAAGGTTGCTGATCTCACATAGCGAAATTTTCCATATTTGCTAGACTTATTACCCAATGAACCTTCAGAATTGTTCAAGATTAAAATGTGTGTTAAATATTAAATATGATTATTTAACTTGAATTTAAAATGTAATTAAAAAATCATCATACGTGGTTGTAATATAATTTTCCAAGCTAGTCGCAAATAAAATGAGCTGGACGAAAATATTATTATTATTAAATTTTTTACCAAACAAATGAATTTTCAACCAAAAAGAATAAAAGTCTATAAAAAAAAATTTTTGACGAAAAATTGAGTAATTGAATTTTTAGTTGAAAAAATTAATTTTCAATAGAAAAGAAACTAATTTTCAACCAAAAGAATTAAATTTCAACCAGAACAGAATAATTTAAAACAAAATTTATGAATTTTCAACCAAATATTTTAATATTTAGAATTTTTAACCTAATAATTAATTTTGCAACCAGAAAGGTTACAAAAAAATAATTTTAACGAAATAGATGCATTTTCATACCGATGACTAGAGGGAGCTATAAATTTCAAAAATTTTAAACTTAAATTCATTCAGAAAAAAAATCTCCTTTCGTTCCGCTGGGATTCGAACACCAGCTTTACTGATTGCCGGTCAGGTGTTCTACCACTAAGCTACTAGAGAGATCGGAAGAGAATCTATTTCTGAAACAAGCTTTCTTTTGCAAGATGTTATGTTTTAATTCAAGTCCATTTGACTAGGAATCTGTATTATCATCAGAGATGGTAAGGATCAATCAGATTCTCAATGAATCCATTTTTTTCGATCTCTCTAGTAGCTTAGTGGTAGAGCACCTGACCCGAATTGACTCAGATTCATGGCTCCCTCTAGTCTAAAAAGATGTTCAGAAAGAGACATCGTTCAGAAAGACATCTTCTTCTGATCGCTCTAGTAGCTTAGTAGTAGAGCACGTGGCCGGCAATCTATTGACCTGGTGTTCGAATCCTAGCGGAGCGAGTGGAGAAGATTTTTTTTCTGAATCAATTTAATTTTGAACATTCTTAAATTTATACCTTAAAATCCCTAGAAATGTTTGAAATCGCTAGAATTCCCTTGAAATTTGATTCTATTTTATTTATTTTTCAAAATTTACTAGAAATCTCTTGAAATATTTGGAAATCCTACAAAATTCTTTGAAATCCCTTGACATCTTTGAAGAAAGTAAAAATCCTCTAAAATCCCTGAGAATATTTGACATTTCTTTAAAATCCTTGAAGATTTTATAAAATCCTTCAATCTTGTGAAATTTCTTGAAGTTCCTGAAAATCCCATGAATTCTTTGGAATTGCTAGAAATCCCTTGAAATTTCATTTAATAGAATTTATTTGCTAAAATTGAATAAAGGTATCTTGAAATCTTCGAAAATCCTATAAAATTCTTTGAAATCCCTTGAGATTTTTATAACCTTTTGAAATCCTTTGGAATCCCTTAAAATCCCAAAAAAGTTGGGAAATCTTTAAAGTCCGCTAAAATCCCCAGAAATCTTTGAAACCCTTGAAATCCTTTGAGATTTGATAAAATCAAAAAAAAATCTTCTGGAATCCCTTGAAATACCTGGAAATTCCTTGGAATCTTTGGAATGTCTAGAAATTCCTTCAAATTGTATTCAATTTTATTTATTTTTCAAAGCTTACTAAAAATCTCTTAAAATTTGAAAAAATCCCTAAATCTTCTGAAATTCCTTAAAATACCTTGAAATCCCTTGAAATCTTTGGAATCGCTAGAAATCCTTTGAAAATTTGTTTCATTTTATTTGTTTTTCATATTTTACTAGAAAGCTTTTGAAATATTAGAAAATCGTACAGAATGCTTTGAAATCCCTTGACATCTTTGAAACAATTAAAAATCCTCTAAAATCCCTAAAAATCTTGAAAATCCCTGGAAATTCTTGGATATTTGAAAATGTCCCTAAATCTTGTGAAATTTCTTGAAATACTTAAAGACCCTTGAAATCTTCGGAATCGCTAAAAATGCTTTGAAATTTTGCATTATTTTATTTATTCTTCAAATTTTACTAGAAATCTCTTGAAATATTAGGAAATCCTACGAAATTCTTTCAAATCACTGTGAATCTTTGAAAAAAGTAAAAATCCCTGGAAATCTTTGAAATTCCTTGAGATCTTTAGAAAAAATCAAACATTCTCTAAAATCCCTAGAAATATTTGGAATACCTTGAAATCCTTGGAGTTTTAAAAATGTCCCTAAATCTGGTGAAATTCTTCGAAATACCTTGAAATCCCTTGAAATCTTAGGAAATCCTACGAAATTCTTTACAATCTCTTGGAACCTTTGGAAAAAGTAAAAATCACTAGAAATCTTTGAAATCCCTTGACATCTTTGAAACAAGTGAAAATCCACTCAAATCCCTTGAAATCTTTAAAATCCCTCGATATCTTCGAAAAAAAGTAAAAATCCTCTAAAATCCTTCGAAATATTTGAAATCCTTTGACATGTTTGGAAAAAGTATAGATACTCTCAAATACCTAGAAATATTTAAAATCCCTTGACATCTTTGAAAGAAGTAAAAATTCACTCATATCTTAAGAAATGTTTAAAATCTCTCGACATCTTTGAAAAAAGTGAAAATCCTCTCAAATCCCTAGAAATCTTCAAAATCCCTTGACATCTTTGAAAAAAGTAAAAAGTCTCTCATATCCCAAGAAATTTTTTAAATCCCTTGACATCCTTGGAAAAAGGGAAAATCCTCTCAAAACCTTCGAAATATTTAAAATCCCTCGACATCTTTGAAAAAAGTAAAAATTCTCTCATTCCCTACAGATAATTTAAATCCCTTGACATCTTCAGGAAAAAGTAAACTTCCTTCAAAATCCTTCGAAATTTTTTAAATCCCTTGACATCTCTGAAAAAAGTAAAAATCCTCTCAAATCCTTAGAAATATTTGAAATCCCTTGACATCTTTGAAAAAAGTAAAAATCCTCTCAAATCCTTAGAAATCTTCAAAATCCCTTAACATCTCTGAAAGAAGTAAAAATTCTCTCATATCCCAAGAAATTTTTTAAATCCCTTGACATCCTTGGAAAAAGTGAAAATCCTCTAAAAACCTTCGAAATATTTAAAATCCCTCGACATCTTTGAGAAAAGTAAAAATTCTCTCATTCCCTGAAAATATTTTAAATCCTTTGACATCTTCGGAAAAAAGTGAACATCCTCTAAAATCCTTCGAAATATTTTCAATCCCTTGAGATCTTTGGAAAAAGTAAAAATCCTCTCAAATCCTTCGAAATATTTTTAATCTTTTGTCATGTTTGGAAAAAGTATAGAGACTCTCAAATCCTTAGAAATATTTAAAATCCCTCGACATGTTTGAAAAATGTAAAAATCCTCTCAAATCCCTAGAAATCTTCAAAATCCCTTGACATCTTTGAAAGAAGTAAAAATTCTCTCCTATCCCAAGAAATTTTTTAAATCCCTTGACATCCCTTAGCATCGCTTGACATCTTTGAAACAATTTAAAATCCTCTAAAATCCCTCGAAATCTTTAAAATCCCTGGAAATCCTTAGAGATTTTAAGATGTCCCTAAATCTTGTGAAATTCCTTGAAATACCGTAAAATCCCTTGAAATCTTGAGAATCCATTGACATCCTTGGAGATTTGATAAAATCTTTCAATCTAGTAAAATTCCTTCAAATACCTTGAAATTCCTTGAAATCATTGGAACCGCTAGAAATCCCTTGAAATATGAAATAAATTCATCTATTTTTCAAAGTCTACTAGAAATCTCTTGAAATATTTGAAAATCATACAAAAATCTTTGACATCTCTCGACATTTTTGAAAAAAATTGACATTCCTCTAAAATGCTCGAAAAATCTTTGAAATCCCTTGACATATTGGAAAAAGTAAAATACCTCTCAAATCCCTAGAAATCTTTGAAATCTCTTGACATCTTTGAGAAAAGTAAAAATTGTCTCATATCCCTAGAAATGTTTTAAATCCCTTAACATCCTAGGAAAAAGTAAAAATCCTTCGAAATATTTGAAATACCTTGACATCTTTGGAAAAGTAAAAAATCCACTCAAATCCCTAGAAATCTATTAAATCCCTTGACATCTTCGAAAAGAAGTAAATATCCTCCAAAATCCTTCAAAATATTTGAAATGCTTTGACCTGTTAGAAAAAAGTGAAAATACTCTTAAATCCCTACAAATTTTTTTAATCCCTTGAAATCCTTGGGAAGAGTAAAAGTCCTCTAAAATCTTTCAAAATATTTTAAATTCCTGGACATCTTTTAAAAAAGTAAAAATCCACTCAAATCCTTAGAAATCTTTTAAATCCCTTGAAATCTTCGAAAAAAAGTAAAAATCCTCTGAAATCCTTCGAAATATTTGAAATCCTTTGACATGTTTGGAAAAAGAAAAGATACTCTCAAATCCCTAGAAATCTTTATAATCCCTTGACATCCTTGGAAAAAGTAAAAATCCTTTAAAATCCTTCGAAGTATTCGAGATCCCTTGTCATCTTTGAAAAAAGTAAAAACCACTCAAATTCCTAGAAATCTTTTGAATCCCTTGACATCTTCGAAAAAAAGTAAAAATCCTCTAAAATCTTTCAAAATATTTGAAATTCTTTGAAATGTTTGGAAAAAGTAAAAATCCCTAGTAATCTTTTACATCCCTTGACAGCTTCAAAAATAAAAGTAAAAATCCTCTAAGATCCTTCGATATATTTGAAATCCTGTGACATCTTTGAAAAAAGTAGAAATCCTCTCAAATCCCTAGAAATATTTAAAATCCCTTGACACCTTTAAAAGAAGTAAAAATTCTTTCATATCATAAGAAATTTTTAAAATCCCTTGACATCCTTGGAAAAAGTGAAAATCCTCTAAAAACCTTCGAAATATTTGAAATCCCTCGACATCTTTGTAAAAAGTACAAATTCTCTCATTCCCTAAAAATATTTGAAATCCCTTGACATCTTCGAAAAAAGTAAAAATCCCTAGAAATCTTTTAAATCCCTTGACAGCTTCAAAAAAAAAAGTAAAAATCCTCTAAAATCCTTCGACATATTTAAAATCCTTTGACATCTTTGAAAAAAGTATAAATCTTCTCAAATCCCTAGAAATCTTTAAAATCCCTTTACATCTTTGAAAAAAGTAGAAATACTCTAAAATCCCTAGAAATCTTTGGAATCCCTTGACATCCTTGGAGATTTCATCAAGTCTTTCAATCTGGTGAAATTCCTTCAGATACCTCAAAATTCCTGCAGATTATTGGAACCGCTAGAAATCCCTTGGAATATGAAATAAATTTATGTATTTCTCAAATTTTACCAGGAATCTCTTGAAATTTTTGAAAATCCTACAGAATTCTTTGAAATCTCGTGACATTTTTGAAAAAAGTGAAAATCCTCTAAAATCCCTAGAAATCTTTAAACTCCCTTGACATCTTTGAAGAAAGTAAAAATTGTCTCATATCCCAAGAAATTTTCAAAATTTCTTGAAGTCCTTGGAAAAAGTAAAAATCCTTCGAAATATTTGAAATCCCTTGATATCTTTGAAAAAAGTGAAAATCCACTCAAATCCCTTGACATTTTTGAAAAAAGTGAAAATCCTCTAAAATCCTCAGAAATATTTGAAACCCTTTGACATGTTTGGAAAAAGTAAAAATACTCTCAAATCCCTATAAATACATCCCAATAAATATTAAAAATCCCTTGACATCCTTGGAAAAAGTAATCCCCTAAAATCCTTCAAAATATTTGAAATCCTTCGACATGTTTGGAAAAAGTAAAGATACTCTCAAATCCCTAGAAATCTTTCAAAAAAGTAAAAATCCTCTCAATTCCCTCGAAATCTTTAAAATCCCTTGACATCTTTGAAAGAAGTAAACATTCTCTCATATCCCAAGAAATTTTCGAAATCCCTTGACATCCATGGAAAAAGTGAAAATCCTCTAATATCCTTCGAAATATTCGAAATCCTCGACATCTTTGAAAAAAGTACAAATTCTCTCATATCCTGAAAAATATTTAAAATCCCTTGACATCCTTGGAAAAAGTAAAAATCCTTCGAAATATTTGAAATCCCTTAATATCTTTGAAAGAAGTAAAAATCCACTCAAATCCCTAGACATTTTTCAATCCCTTGACATCTTCGAAAAAAAGTCAAAATCCTCTAAAATCCTTCGCAATATTTGAAATCCCTTCACACCCTTGAAGAAAGTAAAAATCCTCTCAAATCCCTAGAAATCTTCAGAATCCCTGTACATTTTCGCAAAAAACTAAAAATCTTCTTAAATGCCTAGAAATCTTTGAAATCCCTTGACATCTTTAAAAAAAGTAAAAATTCTCTATGTCCCAAGAAATTTTTAAAATCCCTTGACTTCCTTGGAAAAAGTAAAAATATGCTAAAATCCTTCGAAATATTTGAAATCCCTTGACATCTTCGAAAAAAGTCAACATTCTCTGAAATCTTTCGAAATATTTGAAATCCTTTGACATGACGTTGGCAATTTTTTTTTTTTTTTTGAAAATCCATCCATTTGATTAAAAATAAACATTTCTGTGGAAAATTCATATTTTTTGATTAAGAAATGAAACATTTTTGTAGAAAATTTATCTTCTCTCGAAAATATTTAATTTTTTTTGGTAAAAATACAACTCGTTCAAAATTAATTTATTTTGTTCAATAATTCAACTATTTTGTTGAAAATTTGCCATTTTTAGTTGAACTATTCGATGAAAAATCGACTTTTATATGGAAAATTCATATTTTTGGAATTAACAATGAAACTTTTTTGTAGAAAATTTGTCTCTTCTGGAAAATATTTAAAACTTTCTGGTTAAAAATACACCTCGTTGAAAATTAATTTATTTTCTTCAATAATTGAACTATTTTTATGAAAATTTGTAATTTTTGGATACATTCAACTGTTTTTTATTCAAAATGAAAATACTTGCTTTTCGTTGGGAATTCATTTTTTTTTTTTATTGAAAATATAACTATTTGATTAAAAATTAACTTTTTTGTGGAACATTCATATTTTTCGATTAAAAATTAAACATTTTTCTAGAAAATTCATCTCATTCGGAAAATATTTTTTTTTTGCTAAAAATACAACTGGTTGAAAATAAATTTTTTTTGGTTGGGGATTCAACTATTTTGTTGAAAATTTGGGTTTTTTGAATGAATTACTGTTTTTTATATCAAATATAAATCTTTTTTTAATTGAAATATCAACAATTAAATTTTTTGTATATGTCACAGAACAAATTATTATGTCACATAACAAACGATTTCATCATTCACTCACAGTTTGAATAAATATTCCAGAAAAATAAATTTTGTTGATCCACCGTTATCTCTGCCAAGGCTTCAATTAAAGCCAGAAATTTCCAGTAAATTTAAGATGAATCACGCCATTTTTTCATTTATTAAAAAAATTTTAAATTAGGAAATTATTTGTCTCATTTTTTTAAAAGGAAAAATAATTTTCTACAAAAAGGATGAATTTAAAAACAAATAGTTGAATCTTCAACCAAGAAAATTAATTCTCAACAAAGTAGTTCAACTTTTAACAAGTCAGTTGAATTTTCAAACAGAAAATAAAAATTGTTAAGCAAAAATGGAACAGATAAGTTTTCAGTTAAAAAATTAATTTTTACCTTAAAAAAATCTTTTTGGAATACTTCAATTTTTAACCAAACAGATGAATTTTCAAGTAAAATTATAAATCTTCAACCAAAATAAAAAATGAATTTTCGATAATGAAGAATATTTTTTACCAAATATGCGAATATTAAAAAAATACATGGATTTTTAAGCAAATATAGAATTGTTAAATTTACAGTTCAGTAAATTGATTTTCAATTAAGCAAAAAAAGGAAGAATTTTAAAGAAAATAGTATAATTTTCAACTAAGAGATGAATTTTCAACTAGAGTGAAGAATTGTCACAAAAAAATAGATTTTTGGCAAAAAAGATTAATTACTACCAAAAAAGACGAATTTTCAAAAAAAAATTAAATAAAAAATTTCAGTTTTCAACCCAAGATTTCAGAAAATTAATTTTTACTAAAGAAAGAAGAATACTTTTTCAGAAAATGGTTATATTTTTACAAAAGGGATGAATTTCCAATCGAAAAAATGAATATTTGATAAAAAAAAATATTTAT
>CAKNXH010001629.1:68205-82980 GCA_932178445.1 Andricus quercusramuli
AAATCTTTGAAATTCTCTGAAATCCTTGGAGATTTATTAAAATCCTTAAACCTGGTGAAATTCCTTAAAATTCCTCAAAACCCTTTGAAATCTTCGAAGTCGCTAAAAATCCCTAGAAATTTTATTTCATTCAATTTATTCCACAAATTTCAATGGAAATCCCTAGAAATCTTTGAAATTCTTTGGAATCCTTGAAGATTTATTAAAATCCTTAAACCTGGTGGAATTCTTTGAAATGCCTTAAAATCCACTAAAATCTTTGAAGTCGCTAAAAATTCCGCGAAATTGCTTTTTATTTAATTTATTCTCCAAAATTCAGTAGAGATTCCTAGAAACCTTTCAAACCTCTTGGAATCCTGTGAGATTTATTAGAATCCTTGAACCTGATGAAATTCCTTGGAATTACTTGAAATCCTTTAAAATCTACGAAATCGCTTGAAATCAGTTGAAATTTCATACCAATAAAAGAGGGCGCACATTTTGAAGCAACTCTGATAGACCTTATGCCTGAAGGCAATGATCCTCATCCCATGAGTCCATCGCTAAGTGAAATTCTTATAGGAGAATATCATTTTTATAGAACTGAACCTTATTTTGCACCATACTAACCCAAGCATTGTTTATCTTCGGGTGGGTAACCACCCGAAGATCACGTTTATATAACAACGCGAGGATGTCCTGCAAATCATGAATTGAATTCAGCTGCAGCACTTTTGATACCTCGAAATCTAATGTGCACACCAATCCTGAAGGTTTCAATTTTGCATGCAAGGGAATGATCCAACAACCTAACCACGTTTTTTGTTTCTTTTTATTGATGAAGACATCCGGATCAATCAAATTGAGCTGCATCACTGTTGATACCTAAGATTTTATGTGTTATCATTTAGCTTCTTCTGTTCGGCAGCAGAGTGATTTTTAATACTGGTACAAAATTATATAGTTTGGGTTTACTACGACATAATAAGTTAGCCCAGACACGTTCCAGATCATCCACACCAACTCTAAAGGTATCAGCTTGATATGCAACAGCAATATTCAACAATCCAACAATGTGTTTGGTTTCCTCATATTGATGCAGACTTTTGGATCAATTGAATTGAGCTGCAGCACTTTTGATGCCTCAAGATTCAATTTGTGCACCAAATCTGAAGGTTTTGATTTGCTATGCAACAGAATAATCCAACAATCCAGCAATGTCTTTGGCTACGTTATATTGTAAGTGATTTTTTGATCAATTGAATCGACCTTCAGAACGTTTGCTACTTCAAGATTTAATTTGCACAATAAATCTGAGGGTATCAATTTGGTGTGCAAGAGAACGATCCAACAATCCAACAATGTCTTTAGTTTCTGTATGTTGATATAGACTTTTGTTTGAATTGAAACAACCTTCAGAACTGCTGATACATCAAGATTCAATGTGCACACTACATCCAAAGGTATCAATTTGGTATACAACAGCATGATCCAACAATCCAACAATGTGTTTTGTTTTCTTATATTGATACAGACTTTTGTATCAACTGAATTGAGCTGCGGCACTTTTGATGCCTCAAAATTCAATGTTCACACCAAATCTAAAGATATCAATTTGGTATACAACAGAATAATCTAACAATCCAGCAATGTCTTTGGCTTCTTTATATTTATAATGATTTTTGGATCAATTGGGTCGACCTACAGAACTTTTGATACTTCAAGACTTAATTCGCACAACAAATCTGAGGGTATCAATTAGGTGTGCAACAGAATGATCCAACAATCCAACAATGTCTAGTTTCTAATCATTGATGATGATTTTTAATCATTCGCCCTTCAAATCCTTCAAAAATTATTTGTTATCCACTGCTTGTGGTAGCTCGTCAATATTAAAAAGTAATACCTCAAGAAGAAAACTGTACCTTCTTTCCGGGATTGTATTTTTTAATTTTAACTTTGTATATGATAAATATTAATATTGAATCATTGAACTAGTCAAGCCTATAGATATTATGTACTAATTTTCAAATTAAACAATTTTTCTGTTTCTTTCCCGTGCTCTAAAGTGGTTAAGTATGTGTCCCAATTTATTTCTATTGATTGTTTTTCTCGTAAACGACGCAAGCTGTTACAAAAGAGTAAGAGGTTGTTTTAGTAGAACTTTTATAGATGTTCTAACAGCGTTTTCTTCTATTAATGACCTCAGTTACACCACCGAGTATGAGGTAAGCGCACGTAGAATAAGCCAGGTCTAATGAGAGTGGCCAGATTCACGTCGCGCAAAAGTCGCTGGGGCTCCACCTGTGCGACAGAAAACCACCGCTGGAAACGCTTTTGCGCCGGCGCGAATTTCAGCCACTCGTATTTATGCTAGCTTATTCTACACAGGCTTACTGAACGCACGCCGGTGTGACTGGGCCCAATGAGTACAGTTCCACCGACCAAGCTTCGGTGACTTGACGTCGCTTATACGTGAGTGGCGTGGCGTATCCAGTGGCAGAGGTGGAGGGGATACACAGGAGTAAGCAAGGAGTCCGAGAGTGTATCCGCCTTCTCCCTTCAACCTATGTATCCCCTCCACCTCTAAACCACTGGATACGCCACGCCACTCACTTATAAGCGACGCCGCGCCGCCGAAGCTTGGTCGGTGGAACTACGCTGAGTACAGTTCCACCGAGAGAGACAGTCGGAGTTCTTAATTGTAGAGTACTAGGCTCGTCCTTACAGGAGGGTGATGCGACGTCAATTTGCCTCTGGCTGGCTTCCAGCTGGAGGATTTTGGTGGTCGAAAGAGAGAGAAAGATTCGTAGCTTTCATACATGCTTGGTTGGTCACGACAATGGCTTGCTCATGAAGACCTATGGTTGGCAACCATGTCTAGGTACCTAGGGTTGGCTTCCAGCTGTAGGGTTCAGTGTGAGGGCTCAGGCTACCAGCTCCCAAACACTTCTGCCGTTCTGGGCCCGTGCGCGCCCTCTTAACGGGGAGGCTGCGTGGACGTTGCGTGGGAGTCGAGCGGAGGGGGTAAAAAATCGTTGGAGGGAGATGCGCGCGTCGAGTTTCGCGGGCGCTCTACTAGCGACTCCTGCCTCTACTCGCCCTGCCGCCTTGCTGACGTCACTGCTGACGTCACTTCACGGAGTACCTATTTCTCTCTCTCTTACTCGCAGGTCTAATTACTATTTATTACAATTTGAAGATGGCTGCCTACTGAATGAATGAACGTCGTATTCGAGAGTGTTTTAAATCTACCAATAAAAGATTCTCGCCCTATGCGAGCCGCGTATGACAATCTCATAATTTACTCAAGGCTTTCAATTGGAAATTGTACTTATTTGTAAATTTTTAATCTCTAACTAATCAATCTTTAATGCTTATAATTCAATTATCCAACCTTTTAGGACTTCCAGTTGAAAATTGTGCAATCTGAACAATTTAAAATAAAATTTCAATATATTTTGAAGGATTTACTTCATTATTAATGAATTTCGGTTGCTACATTTAAACATTTTTTGAGTTTCATCACTTGGGAATTACAGTTATTAATTTCTGCTTGCCAAATCTCAAAGGGTTTAATTTTCAAGTCTTCAAATCTTCAAAATTCAATTTCTTTTTAAATATTGCATGCTTTAAACTTGAAATTACTCAATTTTTGAGTTTTAAGATAAATATAAATTATCATTAACAATAATGATATATTATTTATTTCTGATTGAAACCTTCCTAATTAGAATATGTTCTTTGTCCTAAGGGTTTCGAAATTAGAAAATATTTCAAATAAAACATTCGAAATTATAACAACTTCAAAAATGAGATTCAAAACTTGAACCAAATAAAATTTGAAGCTTGAAAAATGATAAAACTGAGAAAAAAAATCATTCAAACGTATTCCTAATCGTAAAGATAGTGAATTTTAATAAATTAAAATTTTCGATTCCAAGTTCTGAAAATAAAAATTAGTCTACTTTTTCCAATTCGAATTTTGAAGTGTTAAGTCCGAAGTTAAAAGAAAAGTTCTCATTCATTTTTATAACACTACGTATGTGTTGAAAAACTTTTGCTTGTGTAAATTAAAAATCTAAAGACTTATATGATCATTATACTCAAGTATCAATATTTGAAGAAATATAAACGAATTTAACCGCAAACCAATTTCTATAAAAATGTGATTGTTCCTATGTACCAATAATTCTCCATGTCTCGAAAAATCCTTAATTTTTTAATTTTTAACTTCTGATTTTGATTAATATCAACGTTTTTAGAGCGTTCCAATTTGGAATATTTTTTATATTCTCATCCTATAATTAGAAGTCATTAGATTTGTGTAGAATTTGACCCCGCCCCCTCCCCCCGTTTTTGTTAAATTTCCACGTTTTGAGGCCCCCTGAACCCAAAAAAACAGGCTTCTACAAAATGTATGTCTGTCTGTTAGTCTCTTTGTTAGTCTGTCTGTAGATTTTAAGTTTGTTAGCATTTTGAAAATTGTTAAGAACACTTTTCTTAACATTCAACAATTTTATGGACGGATATTAATAGTGCTCAAAAAGTCGAACAAAATATTCCAAGTTTAGAGATTGAGATTATGACCATTCGTTTAATGAGTTCTTAATTACATTTGAAATAAAAATTACGTAATGAGGTGATGTTAAACACACACTGTCGCCTTGAATAATTCTGAAGATTCGATTGGTTATCAGATGTCATACTTTCCTTAGTATATATAGCCGCCATTTATTGAATTACACCTCTCACATTATTGAAAAAAATTGTTATCGTTTCGCCATCCTTGTGTCTTCTCAATAAAAATGAAGATTGCAACTGGAATTCTGCTCCATGCACTTTTCGGTTTACTTTATTTCAAACGTAAGTCCAATATAACATCAAAATTATTATTCATAAAAAATATTGCATAATTAACAGAAGAGTGGGTCTTTGCACAAAGCAACTTTACACGTGTCCAACATATGGTACCATCCCAATGGTGCACCTTTCCAGATGGGACACTCCCAACGGTGCACCTACACAGGTGGGACACTCCCAACTGTTCAGGTCGAAATTTAGACTTGCACAGATGGGCCATTGAGGACATGGACATTAACATATGGTACACTTCCAACGGTACACCCGCACATATGGCATACTTCCACCCGTGAACCTACACATATGGGACACTCCCAACTGTCCATGTCGAAATTTAGACGTACACATATGGGTCGGTGATGGGAGAACACTTTACATGTGTCCAACATATGGTACAGTCCCAACAGGACACTTTCACATATGAGCTATTCCCAACTATGCATGTCCACATAAGGGACACTCCCAACTGTTCAGGTCAACCTGCACAGATGAGCCACTGAGTACATGGATATTAACGTATGGTACCCTAGCAACGGTGCACATGCACATATGGAAAACCTGTGAATGTTCACATATGGGACACTCCAAACTGTGCGAAAACTTAAATTTTAATTCGAAGGGTTCAAACTAAAAATAAAAATGTTTAAAATGTTTCAATTATCAAATGGATTTCAATTTTTGTTATCAAAATTAGATGCTCGTGGGAAGCTGGCTCCAAACTCCATTTTTGTGGCAATGAGGGATATGACTGATTTTGTCGGATATATCTCTGGAATAGAACGGGAAGATGGTTTCGACGACATACCCGACTGGATGCAACCTGGAGAAGCTGAGTTTGTCACCCAGGTTTCCGCTTTTATACGATTAAAATCGGGCGAACATTTTGAAGCAGTTCTGGAAACGACAAATGGACCTGAACATCATGATCCTCATCCTCATGGTCCAGTGATATGTGAAATACTTTTTGGAGAGACACATTTTTTTACAACTGAACCTTTTGAGGAGTACACTCCCACTCATGTCCATCATCGTGACTTACCTTGCTATCCACCTGCAAACCGTATTTATATAACAATGCGAGGGGGTCCTATCTTTAGTGCAGTTTTACTATCACATGATCAGCTAGCAAAGACACATTACCAGCCACGTATTGAGACATCTACGTTGGAAGACACTATGCCTCCGCTAGTAGCCGATCCACATCCTCAAACATCCCAGCCCCATCCTCAGACAGCCCAGCAACCTCATCAGACAGCCCAGCAACCTCATCAGACAGCCCAGCATCCTCATCAGATAGCCCAGCCACATCACCAGATACCCCAGACACCTCGTCAGATTGCCCAGCCACCTCGTCAGCCACCTCATCAATCCCAGCCACCTCAAAGGAGAGCTAAGACGCTGCTCAATTCACAACCATACCAACCTAAGGGCGACAGGTCCTAATGAAAAGGGTTCATCTTGGAGAAACGAGATGAAAAACAAGCAAATTTTCTTGAATATTGTAAGCTGCTGAATATTATTCGTGAAGAGTGAAATAGAATACCATGAAATAAATATTTATTTTAATAACTCTCCCTTGTACGGAGCTCCGTATGGATGCCTTCTCACGTTACAGATCAAATAATTGCGCAAATCTAAACAATTGCTTGTAACTTTGGCAAAATAATTTAAGATGACCACGCATATTGATTCCAATGTTCCTAACTACTCTGGTATGAGATCTTTTGATTCTAAAAAATGTGCCATCATATTCAAAATTCTAGTACACATTTTTTACAAAAAAAATTTAATTGGAAGGAAATCCTGCCCGATGTTTTCAGGTTCCTACTTATCGTTTAACACTATGGAGAGTGACGCCCGAATCTGCCACCCTATGTGTAATGCTACCCAATTTTTCCAGGCTGCTAACTATCGTTTTTCACTATGAGAAATGATGACAAAAATTGCTAGCCCATGGGGAGTGATGCCCGATTTGCCACCCTGTGGGAAGATCTGCCAAATTTTGCCAGACTGCGCAAGGTGACATGAACCCTCTGGGTGGATTTGTCTTGGGAGGTCTTTATTTGTTGGGTCGGGATGCCCAGACAAGTTTCGAACGAGTAAGGAGAGAAGCCAGTGACGACGAGTTTCTGTGGAAGGTGGTCTCCTGGGGCGACGTGCCCTAGGAGCCTTGTCTTAGACAGACCTGCCTAGTGTGGGCTTGTCAGTGATACCTCGTTATGTGAGTCCTAAAGTTTATTTCTGGGGCTTCTGATTCTTGAAAGCACCTGTTTTGCTAGTGCAAACTAAAACAAGATGAAGTGGTCCGCGAGAGACTCCTCGTCGGAGACTTTCCAGCCCAATATCTTGCTCCTAAGTTCGTCCAAGCATAGAGTCGAACCAAAAACCTCATTCCTACTCTTAATCTGGAATGGGGGAGTATCACCTCCATTAAGAAATCCTTTTCTCTTGACACTGCAAAATTAGAGCCTCGGCCTCTTAATGAGGTGGGTGAGGTCCCGGGGGAAATTTTCAGTAACCAAAATCGCATTCATTCCCTTGGCGGATATGCATGCCATCAATGCTTTTTTGAATGAATTTTTAAATCTATAGCAACACCCTCCTAAGCCTCTAATCCTCTTCGTGTATAACAAGGGTTCTTAGATTAGGACAATTCCTATTTGCACCACATGCGTTTGGTTAGAACCGCCGACGTGCCTTTGCTGTGGTTCAAATTCATGTGCATCATTGAGATTCACGTCTCAGCGACTAACAGACAAACTCTGGACGTCTCTTGAAATCCCTCCTCCTCTCGCCTGTAGGCTGAGCAGGAGAAGTTCCTATAGATCAGACATGCCCTGCTAGGGGAAATTGCCGCTGGGAACACATGTTCCGCGTCCACCACTATTTCTTCTGGAGAGCGAGAGTCGTGGTAGGTGTCGTAGAGTCTCTCATCTGTGTGACATAACAGAGAAGAGATTCTCACACAGCCCCTACCATCACTCCTGCTCTCCAGGAGAAATAGTGGTGGGCGCGGAACAGATTCTTGCAAGTCTCTGTCACCACTCCCGCTCTTCAGAAAATATAGTGTTGGGCGCGGAACATATGTTCCTGGCGGGAATTTGCCCTAGCCGGGCATCTCTGCTATAGATGATGCTGCGATATCAGTAGCCCCTTTGGAGGGGACGTGGCTGTTGTTTGAGAGCCATACTGTGCGGGCCTTCAATTTCTGAGATTGCTACAGTTTTTATTCGTTGCAGAGAGTCTAGTAATCTTTTCTTCAACCGTGGCGACCTGGTTGTTGTTATCGGTTTCATTGATCTCCACCGCTTCTTGAAGAATGATCTTTGAGGAGCCTTCCTGCTTTAGTGGTGGGTTACGTAAGGGCCCCTGTTTGGGGTTGATCCCATGAGTAGCTAGGGAAATATAAAACACCCTCTGAAGAGCCTTTCTTGTAGGGGAAGAATTCATGTTCTGAGGGATTCAAACTGGTATCCCAAAATCTCCCTCAAGACACCTTAGTAGCAACGAAGGGTCCGACTCAACTGATGGGGAGCCTCGTGGGTCTGTTTAAGGATTTGGTAACCCTGGTCACGTCTTGCGATGCAGTTTCTCAGTAGGGGTTTTTCATTTTGAACAAAATTTATGTCAATTTTTGAGAATTCTCAGGTAATCATCGATGATTGTAATAAATCTGATTACATTTTTTGGAATGAACTGTGAAATACAAGTTCCTTTATTTTCATTATAGAGTGATACAGCTAAACACTAAATTATACTGACACTATGATTTGACTTATTTATAAATAATTTTAAAGGCTTTCAATTGGAAATTTTACTTATTTGTAAATTTTCAATCTAAAAATAATCAATTTTAGTGCTTATAATTCAATTATTCAACCTATCAAGACTGTCAGTTGAAAATTGTTCCATTTTGAACAATTTAAGTTTCAAACGAGACGATTTGTATCGCAAAACACTCAAAAATTTTTGAAATAAAAATTGTTTGAAATCGAACATTTTTCCAATTAGATTTGAAATTTGAAGTATTGTTAAATTTAATAAAGTAACGTAACAATGAATTTGTAAATTAGTCTAATTTTCCAATTCGAAGTTTCAAGTCTAAAGTTTAGAAAAAGTTCAACTTTCTTGTATTTTTCATTAACAATTTTTAACTGGCAAAATATATCTTTCGAGATAGTCAAAAAATGATGTACTATATTTAAAAAAACTGAAGAGAATATTTTGTAGGACTCCTGGAGAGCAATAAAGTCTGATTTCCAAAAAAAAGACGATCCTCATTGTGTTGATTTTCAACTTTTTGCATTTTTAGTTACGTTTTTTGAAAGAATGATTACCCCACAAGCAAAATCAGCAATTTTAAATTTTGTGTGTCTCTAAGAAAAACACTGCCATTCTTATAACGCTACGTATGTCTGTCTGTCTGTATGTCTGTCTGTTTGTCTGTCTGTTTGTATGTATGTATGTATGTCTGTCTGTCGGTCTCTCTGTCTGTCGGTCTCTCTGTCTGTCTGTATGTATGTCTGTATGTATGTATGCCTGTCCGTCTGTCTGTCTTTTTATGTCTGTCTGTCTGTATGTCTGTCTCTTTTTCTGTATGTATGTCTGTCTGTCTTCTGTCTGCCTGTTTGTCTATCTGTCTGTCTGTTTTTCTGTCTATTTTTCTCTCTTTCTATTAGTCTGTCTGTTAGTCGGTTTGTTAGTCTTTCTGTAGATTTTTAGTTTGTTAGCACGATAACTTTCAAAAGAATTAACCTATTGGATTGGGCTTCGGTATGCCATGTGAGTGTCCTGAAATGAAAGTTTAGTTAATTAGCCAGCCATTTTGGATAAACGGACAGAAATTGTGCACTAAAAAAGGTTCTACAAATTTGTGTTTAATCATTGTCGTCTGTTTTAAGGATAAAATAAATTAAATTTTTGGACAGACGACAGAAACCAGGAAAAAAATGAATAGATATTATGTTATAATATTTTCATATTCTCAAATCAAATATCGAGCGCGAGTGTCTGGATGAGAATGTGTTCCTTGAGGTCGATAGAACCTTAAGAAAATTAGATCTCCTCTTAAACAAATTTAACAATTACTTCAATAGAGGTTTTGATTATTCTATTAATATTTGCAAATAAACTTTTTCTTTTCTTCTAAGTCGAACACAAAGTGGAAAACCCTAAAGAAACCGAGCGCAGCAGATTTTTTAAATAAAAATGATAAATGATAAGAATCGTTGTCCTTTCAATTAGAAGAATATTTTTTCCAGCATATAAATTGAGATTACAACCATTCGTATAATGAGTTTTTAATTACATTTGGAATAAAAATTACGTAGTAAGGTGATGTTCAACACACACTGTAATCTTGAATAATTCTGAAGGTTCTATTGGTAATATTAAGTAAATAATAAGTCTAGCGAATATGGAAAATTTTGAGATCTGAGATCATCAGCCATGGCCTTCCACTCTGTGAACAAATAAGGCTTTGTTATCAGATGTCGTACTTTCCTTAGTATATATAGCCGCCATTTATTGAGTCACACCTCTCACTTAATTATAAAAAAAATAGTTTCCGTTTCGCCATCCTTGTGTCTTCCCAAAAAAAAATGAAGATTGCAACTGGGATTTTGCTCCATGCCTTCTTTGGTTTTCTTTATTTCAAACGTAAGTCTAATGTAAAATAAAATTTATTTTTCGTTAATAATATTGCATAAATATCAGAAGAGTAAGTCTTTGCGCAAAAAAACTTTACACGTGTCCAACATATGGTACATCCCAAAGGTGCATCTGTCCAGATGGGACACTCCCAACGGTGCACCTGCACAGATGGAACAATTCCAACCGTGAACGTGCATATATGGGACACTCCCAACTGTTCATGTCAAAATTCAGACGTACACTTATGGTTCGGTGATGAGAGATAACTTAACACGTGTCCAACATATGGTACCTTCCCAACAGTGCCCCTGCACATATGGGCTATTCCCAACTATGCACGTGCACAATTGGGACACTCCCAACTGTAGAGGTCGAAATTAAGACGTGCACAGATGGGCCATGGCGGACATGGACATTAACATATGGTACCCCACCAACGGTGCACCTGCACATATGGAAAACATCCACCTGTGGACGTTTACATATGGAACACTCCAAACTGTGCAAAAACTTAACTTTCAATTAGAAGCGTCTAAACTAAAAATAAAAATATTTAAAATGTTTCAATTATCAAATAGATTTCAATTTTTGTTACCAAAATTAGATGCTGGCGCAAAGCTGGCTCCAAACTCCATTCTCGTGGCAATGAGGGATATGACTGATTTTGTCGGACACATCTCTGGAATAGAACGCGAAAATGGTTTCGACGACATACCCGACTGGATGCAACCTGGAGAAGCTGAGTTTGTCACCCAGGTTTCCGCTTTTATACGATTACCATCGGGCGAACATTTTGAAGCTGTTCTGGAAACGACAAATGGACCTGAACATCATGATCCTCATCCTCATGGTCCAGTGATATGTGAAATACTTTTTGGAGAGACGCATTTTTTTACAACTGAACCTTTCGAGGAGTACACTCCCACTCATGTGCACCATCGTGAATTACCTTACTATCCACCTCCTAACCGCGTTTATATAACAATGCGAGGGGGTCCTATCTATAGTGCAGTTTTACTATCACATGATCAGCTAGCAATGACACATTACCAGCCACGTATTGAGTCATCTACTTTGGAAGAGATCATGCCTCCGCCAGCAGCCGAGCCACATCCTCATTCATCCCAGCCGCATCCTCAGACAGCCCAGCAACCTCATCAGGTAGCCCAGCCACATCATCAGATACCCCAGCCACCTCGTCAGACTTCTCAGCCACCTCGTCAGAGTTCCCAGCCCCCTCGTCAGCCACCTAGTCAAAGTCAGCCACGTCAAAGGAGACAGAAGACGCAGCACAGTTCACAACCACACTAAACTGAGGGCGACGTGTCCAAATGAAAAGGGTTCATCTCGGAGGAACGAAGTAAAAAGGTGCTAACTCGCGGAGACAAAATCCAAAGGTGCTAACTCGCTTGGTGAAGACCCGAAGCTTCAAAATCTTATACAAATTGTATTGGGAAAATCAGCGTTCTCAACTCTGTAACACTTCTTCATTTGGTCTCCTTGAGTTAGCACCTTGTCATTTGGACACGTCGAGGTATCAATTTGATGTGCAACAGAATGATCCAAAATTTCAACAACTTTTTTTGTTCCCTTATATTGATAGAGATTTTCGGATCAATTGAATTGAGCTGCAGCACTTTTGATACCTCAGAATTTTCTGTGTTAGGGATATCTCGAAGGATCCCGGGTGAAAGAGGTCATATACCAAGCATATTTTATATATATTATTCATAAATAGAAACATCAATCGTGCACTATTTGCGCTTTTAGTTTTTTCTTTTAAAGGGTTGAAGGATTTTTGATTATATTATGAAATTATAAATTAAATATTGCGATGTTGTTATGGACTTATTAATAAACTACGTGATGCAATTTTGTATACTTCACTCCAACCCAATATCCTCGCTGAATCCACTTTTCCAATCCAATTATTTTTTCATCAAACTCAAATATTTCAACAGAGAATTCAAGTATTCTATTTTTGGGTAATAAATTATATTTTTTTGCTGGAAATACAATTATTTGCGTGAAAATTCATCTTATTTATGAAACTTGAACCACTTGGTTGAAAGCTGAACTCTTTTTTTTTTAATTTATTTTGTTTTTGTTGAAGGTTTATAATTTTAGTTGAAATTGTAACTATTTCTTTGAAAATTATTTCTTTTTGTCAAACATTATTTTTTAACTAAAAATTTGACTATTTTATTTTTGCTTGGAAGTTCATGTTTTTTAGTTGAAAATACAACTATTTGGTTTTTTTTTTCTGGTTGATTTGGTATTTTTTTGTTTTTGATTTAAAATTAAAAGCCTTTTTTATTATCATATCAAATATTACATTTTTCGCGGAAAATTCGTCTTTTTTGTTAAAATTTAACTTCTTGTTCCAAATTTGAACTCTTCTGTTATAGATTCATTTTTTTTGGTTGAAGATTTCTTATTTTTAGTTGAAAATCCATCTCTTTGGTTGAACATTTACTTATTTTTTGGGAAATTCCTTGTTTTTTCAATTTTTTTTAATTGATCTTTTTTTTGGAAATTATACTTACCGCTTGTTTTGAAAAAAAATTTTTTTTTGTGAAAATCAAACTATTTGGTTAAAAACTCGTCTTTTTGATAGAAAATTGAACTCCTCGTTTGAAAATTCATCTTTTTTATATAGAAATGTAACGACGTGTTTGAAAGTTGAACCCTTTGATTAGAAATTTATTTTTTTAGTTGAAAATTTAACTATTTTGTTGAAAATTCGTTCTCAGTTTTGGTTAAACATTACTTTTTCAAGTGAAAATTTGATTATTCCATTTCTGCATGAAATTTTATGTTTTTAATTGAAAATACAACTGTTTAGTTATAAATTCATCTTGTTTGTTTTATTTGGTATATTTTGTATTTAATTTAAAATTAAAACGAGTTTTGATTAGAATACCAAACATTAAATTTTTCTTTGAGAATTTGTCTTTTTTACTACTTGTTTCAAAGTTGAACTTTTTTGTTAAAGATTTATTTTTTTAATTCAAGGTTTCTTATTTTAGTTGAAAATTCATCTCTTTGGTTGGCAATTTTTTTCTAATTATTCTTTTTTTGTGAAAAATTCAAATTTTTGGTTTGAAAATTTATATTCTTCATGAAGATTCAAATATTTGGTTGAAAATTCATGTCTTCTGTTTATAATTAGCTTTTTTTGTTAGAAAATTAATTTTCAAACTGCGAAAATTTACCTATACAACATTTTCTAAAATAGTTATTATTTTATAAGCATTATGTCAATCTAATTGAATCAGTCGAAAAAACTGATATGCTCAATTTAGAATTTTTTGAAAATGACCAAAAAACATGTTTTTTTTTTAATTGAACCCTATGAAAACATTTTGAAAAAAGTTAAATGTGTCGAACCTGAAATTTCTTCAGCTTGAATCAAGAGAACATATTATCATTTTTTTTTTCAAAATAAAAATTTTTAATGATGTTTTAAGCGTTCAAAAATGGTAAATTTTACGGTTTTTTAACGATCTTGCCGCCTTGCTGAGACTAAATTGCGCAAAGAAAATTTGTTTACTTTATAATTTTTTTTATTTTTCACTAGCAAAAGCTGTACATAGAAATTTTGTTCAAGTAATCTGTATTCGTCTTTTCAGACTAAATGGAGTTATGAGAGAAAAATTATTAAAAATTTTTTTTTTCTGAAAAAAAGATCTCTTTTCACTTCGCTGAGAATCGAACCAAAGAACTACCGATTTCCGGTCAGATGTTTTCCCATTAGGCTACTAGAGAGATGGAGAGAAGAAACTTTTTTCAGAAATACACGCATTAGTTTGCTAGATGGTACAAATCAAATTTGACTGACTGGAAATCAGTAGTTCTGTGGTTCGATTCCCAGCGGAACAAAAGGAGACCTTTTTTCAGAAAAAAATTATTTAAAATAATTTTTTTTATAACTCCTTCTAGTCTGAAAAGACGTTGAATATTGTTTGTTATTCTCTAGTGATAATACAGATTACTTGAAAATTTCAATTTGTACCATCTAGCAAAATAATGCGTGTATTTCTGAGAAAAGTTTCTTCTCTCGATCTCTCCAGTAGCCTAATGGGAAAACATCTGACCGGAAATCGGCAGTTCTTTGGTCAAATCCATAAACCTAAAACTCCAGAACCACAAACCTCAAACCCCAAAACCCGTGAACCCACAAACCTCAAACCCACGAACCTCAAACCAACAAACCTCAAACCCACAATCCTGTAAACCCACAAATCTCAAACCCAAAGACCTTAAATGCACAAACCTCAA